>VUQK01041273.1:0-15210 GCA_015106715.1 Bujurquina vittata
ATTTGTGTGTTTGTCTGTGTGTGTGTGTGTGTGTGCGTGTGTGTGTGTGTGTGTGTGTGTGTGTGCGTGTGTGTGTGTGTGTGTGTGTGTGTGTGTGTGCGTGCGTGCGTGTGTGTGTGTGTGTGTGTGTGTGTGTGTGTGTATGTGTTACTGGAATGGCACTCACAACATTGTGACAAGGTGCAAAGACATCGCTGTACAGGATAGCACATTCTCTTTTGGCGTACGGCTGCCTCCCTAAGTCTCCTTCACACGGTCGCTCAAGTACATAGTCGCTTTCACACTAAAATACAGAAAACACACACACAGAAAGCGATCAAGTATCTGATTACTCTTAAATATCACAGTGGACTCTAGGGATACAGGAATAGGGAGCAGGGAGGTAGAGAGGAGTGAGTTTGAGGGTGATAGACAAAGACAGAAAGAGAAAAGAGGACAAAGGAAGAATCAATGGAGGAGAGGAGAGGAGATGAGCTGACTCATACCTGTCCCAGAGCCCAGCTATCTCCAAATGCCTGTGCATTACTGACTTCCATGTGGCTGGAGGTGGTCATATCATTCGCTGTCACACTGTCAAAATTTCCACATAACCCACTGAGAAGACCCTGGAGAGAAGAAATGGACAACATGTCATATTTTTGGATACTTTTCATAATGCTTTCATTTTAAGATGTACTGCTAGTACAGACCTTCCACTGAGGTCCAGCTCTGACGTGTACAGTTGTCTTGCGGTCCCAAAGGATGGTCAGGTCCTGATTTGAGAAGTGGATGACAGTGTAGTAGCCAGCTTTCCACAGCTCAAACTCTGACCCTCGACCAACCACAGTGGAAGGGCTCTAACACAAGATAAACCAGGTAGAGCAGTATCAGCAGGATTCACTGGATTTTACTAACATATTTCATTAAATATTTTATAAACAGACACAGGTACAATCGTAAAGGTTATATAGAGTGTGTTACTGTGTTTGTGTTATCCATACAGGGTTGCCAGAATTGTCAGTGAAGTAGATCTTGGTAAGTCCCACGTGAATGACCAGCATTTTCATGCACACAATGCCGCTCTCATAGCAGTCTTTGTTTTGTGCAACAAGGGAAACCTCGGTTTCTCCTGCACTCTGATTAGAGGGGAAGACAAAATATTACTACTCTGAGGAAAGCTGTGTTTGTTCAGCAAACAAACTATTGTTATTATTCTTCATTGTTTGTTCAAAATTTCCCTTACTAAAGCCACAGCAGTCACAAATGAAATATCTAAATACGGCATGCTAGATTTAAATTTGACATCTGATTCTTGGTTTTCAGGACACATCATCATTCTGGATACATGAGAGGTGACAAAACGGTGAAGCAACTCAGCTTCACCATTCTTTTCAGGTCTGCATGGTGGCAGGCGGTCTGCAGGGTCTGAATGTCTGTTCTGCTAATTCTAATTCTATATCCCTGGGAGCGCTGGAGCCCTGGGGTTTGAAGTGAACACTGGACTCTTTGTGCCACTACAGCTTTGCACAACATCTGCTAGCGTTACAGTGGTCCCAACCCACCGACACAAACACACACATACACGCCTTAATCGGCTCTAATTAAAACCCCAAACTCCAAGATTAGAAACCAGCTTGGATCTTCTTTCCCAGATCCAAATCAGCGTTGGCTGGAAAATGTTAAGGATGCGCCTCCTTTGCCCTTACACTCATGCAGTCAATGACATAAACCTCTCTGGCACAGTCTAGAACAATTTCTTTCGGATAACCTGACTGGCATATCAGTGCCAGAAATGAATCCATAGATTTTTCACTGGAAGCAAATTGTATCGTTTCACACCTTTATTTGTTCTTCTTGTTTACACCAGAAAGCACACAGACAGACTCTACTCACTTTGAGCAAGTAAACCTGACAGTCGGAGTGGTAGTCGTACTCGAGGCCATCAAAGGTGTGGTAGTGTCTGTCGCTGTAAATAGTACACACAGCTGGACACGGAGAGTAGCTGCAGTTAAAATAGCCACGGTGACACACACTAAAGGGATGGACAGGTGGATGCATAAGAGAAGAGCAAAAATGGTGGGACAAAAGTGCTACGTCATGCCACACGTGCACTCTTTGTACAATCAAAGACGACAAGTTTGCTTTTCAAATTGCTTTGAGACTCAGTTGTTTGTAGATGATTAGCAATCTTACATGAAAGTATTTTCTTCTTAAATGATACACAGATAGTTACGGTATTTACCACTTGTAGCATGGTGTTTCCACAGTTTCTCCAGGCAGGTATTCAAGTCCCAGCCAGGAACAAGGACAGTTTTCTGGATAGTAACACTCCCCCTGATGCAGCACGAGCCTTCATGGGTACAACAAAGGTAGGACATGCAAAGCATGCAAACACTTAAACACTCAAAACCTATATCTGTGGATTTGCCTTTGCATTGCAACTAACTGATGAACACTAGCTTTTAGGCACTGAGATCAACTCTATTTTGTTAGACACCCGAGGGGAAAATTCATAAACACAAGTTTCAACAGTTCAAACACTCACGCAAAACAAATTCATTCCGTTTTTATTCTTAAAAGAAGTGGATGTTAATTCATTTTAACTATGAGTTGGCTTTCTTAAGTTTCCAATTTTTTGTGTTTCAATATATATAATTATATATAACATGGTATAGCAGTGACTACAGGAAAAGAAATGGTCTGTCCAATGAAGAACTGAATGGATGCATCCTTAGGAATATAAACAAGTAGTTACTCTAAAATGAACACAGAGAAGTGGTTTACACACATGTAGGAAGCTATTCAAAACAAAACAAAAAATAAGGAAATAAATAATCTCATGACATTTTGAAAATAGTTTGAAGGTACTAAGTCTTTGGATTACCCAGGAGGGCAGACACAGCCCGGTATGCATGGCGTAGTAGGTGGACAGGTGAGGTTCAACATCAGGTTGCGGCAGGTTGGTGCACAGGCCACTCCTCCTCTCTGTTCAGTGCAGCTGTGGTACACTTTCCCCTCTGGACACTCCCCGACCTCTATACTATCTGGCTCTACAAAGTTCACACACACAGGCATACACGCACACACACACACACACACACACACACACACACACACACACAATGCCCTAGAAAATCAATGCCCCAGTTGCCATAAATACCAAATGCAACAACATCCAGTTAAATTAAATTACGTTTTATTTATATATATGTATAGATATGTATGTATATATATATTTATATATGTAAAGAACCTACAATAATGTAGAGAAGACCCCAATCCCAAAACAACAATTAGACAACCCCCTATTAACACTTGGCCACAGAGGGAAGGAAAAACTACACTTAAAAAGGAAGAAATCTCCGGCAGAACCAGGCTCAGGGAGGGGCAGCCGAGACTGGTGGGAGGTGAGGGGAGGCAAACAGGACAAAAGACACACTGAGGAAAGAGATTAATAATAACTAATGATTAATGCAGAGTGGTGTACAAACACAGAGTGAATAGAGGTGCGTGAAGAAGAAACAGTGAATCATGGGAACCCCCCTCCAGAAACCTAGGCCTATTGCAGCATATTTAAGTGAGGGTTCAGGGCCACCTGATCCAATGCTAACTACGCATAAGCTTTATCAAAAAGAAAAGTTTTAAGCCTAATTTTAAAAGTAGAGAGGAACAATGTGGACTCCATAATTAACCTTTGTTTGTGAAGAAGACTCCCCATTTGCAATAACAAATTGAAGTCTATTAGATATGATTCAAACCACTGAAGCCCAGTACCTTTAATATCTACGGCATGCTCTAATCTCTGTAATAAAATATTATAGTCAACAGTATTGCTGTCAGTATATGCTACTGTATACTGAGATCTAGCAGGACAAGCACAGAGATGAGGGTCAGAGAACATAAGATCATTTGTAAACTTCGCTAATGTTGTTTCTGTATTGCGATGAATTCTGAAACCTGACTGAAACATCAAATAAACCGTTCCCCTACAAACCATCAGTTAGCCCTTTTCAAAATACTCTTTCAAGAATTTTTGAGATAAAAGGAAAGTTGGAGATTGGTCTATAATTAGATAAGACAGCTGGGTCGAGTAACTTTTTAATTAATAGTTTAATTACTGTCACCTTAAAGACCTGCGATACTGTAAGTAGCCCATTAATAACGATAAATTGATCATATTTAAGACGGAATTATACCATAAAATAATGGTAGGACTTCTTTGCAGTTTTGTAAGAATGGAATCTAAAAGACACGCTGATGGCCTGGAGGAAGTAACTACTGAAGTTAACTCAGAAAGATCAAATGGCGAGAAAGAGTCTAAATAAATATCAGTAGTACTGAAATTCATTGACTTAATTATATGTCTATGAGACGGTTATGAGTAATTTTTTTTGCTAATGGTTAAAATTTTATTTATGAAGAAATTCATGACGTCATTACCACTTAAGTTTAAAGGAATTCTCAGTTCAACAGAACTGCCACTGTTCTTCTTTTCTTCAACCAATGATGAAAAGTAAGCTGTTCTAGTTTTATGGAGAGCTTTTTTTTTTTTTTTTTTTTTAGAGAGAGCAATAAATTCTTTTTTCCAGGCTTAATCTTAAAGATCTTCTAACAGGGACTTAGAAGAGAGAGACCTAATGTTTAATAATCCACATTTAACTGGTTTATTCTTTGGTGCAGTTGAGAATCCTATATTGTACCTACTTTGTGAATTTTATGCTAGTTTTTTGCAAAATTTTGGTGGTTTTTTTTTGGTGATCTGGGAGTAGACCCAGCCTCTGTGGGGATGGGGTTTTTAGGAGGATGACAGTCGGAGAGAAGCTGCAGAGAGGTGTATAAGACTGCAACTCTGCTTCCTGGTGACACTGGATTGTCACATGTTGGGAAATTTAATAAATTTGGCCACATTTCTCACAAAATGAGAGCCACTCCATCCAAAGTGGGATCCATTCATGGGAAACAAGCTAAAACTACAGACATAAGGCTCTTGATTTCAGCAAGAGGGACATAGCCTTGAAACACCACTTTGTTATTGGAACGGACGAGAGCAGGAACTGAAGGGGGGGGGGGGCAATTGCAGCGAGGTTACCTTTTTCCTCTGGCACACACTCCATCTTCCCATTTCTGCACAGGCTGATGGTGGAGACAGGAAGGGAGAGAAAAAGGGGCGAGTGTTTGTGAAAGAGATTAATGTTATCAAACACAAGGTTAGTTTAAGTGCTCTACGTCTCATTTGACAATCACTCAAGCTTATACTGCTTCCTCAAATGGATCGCAGTGTGTGCAAGTGTGTAGTTCGAAGAGTGAGTTTTCATAGTGAGTTTTCAATTTTCAGTGCAGGTTCTGGCCAGCTGTGACTCACCAGGGCCCAGAGGCACTGAAGGTCACCTCTCCTGGCTGTGATACCCCACCCATTGAATAACAGTGACACTGCGACCTGAGGAGAAAGTCAAGAGATCATTTTAATTACATTTATTAATGATGGTGCTTTCTGTGTTTACATGCTGTGCGCCTCTGTATGTCCTTTCTGACCAAATGGCAACTGATACTCATTGTAAGGATGATGTACGAGGTGCTTACAGTTGTACACAGCGCTGGCGCACATCATCATAATAACTGCCATCTGGACAGCCGCACCCCTCAGCACAGTCATCAGGGCTACACGTCTCAGTGCTGGACAACGCCCGACAGGACCGGCCACAGGACGACACACATGAGTGGTACAGCATTCCACCAAGACACACCACTCCTGTATATTGCACAGAAAGAATAGCGCAGTCTATTTTTTATAGGAAAATATTTATGCTGTGTTCCTTTGCAATGTCTAAATTTTGTAGGAATGCATTTGAATGTCATATTATTAAGCAGAAAAAGGCAGAAAGGCACAAATTAATGTGGAAAAAAAAACATAGAAACTTACCACATTCAGAGACTTGCGATCTGAAATTAATGTTGACTCCATGTTTGGAGCAGAGGTAAGCGTAGTGAGCCAGTGCAGTGCACAAACAGCTGCTCCCACAGCGACAGGCCTGATAGCGGCACTGCTGCTGGTAGATGTTTGGACTGATGTAGCCATGACATGGCGCAAACACACTTCCCAAAATAACCTCACACTGGGATGCGTAGAATGCTACAATATATATAAGCAGGCACAAAACGTAAAACATCCGCATATTTCCTTTGAAAAGACTGATAGCCTGCAGCTAAAACTTGTACAATTCATAGTGCAAACCAGAATGCAGTAATGTTTAAATGCATAGTAGAGTCTGGGATTTAAACCCCTAAAGTTTAGCCTCCTGTGAGACATGGCACAATTAATCCTATTCTTTTTTTGTAATTTTTGATTAAGGCTAAAAGAAGAATAAGCAAATCCAAAATATTTAATAATATTACCGTTGTGCTGGTTCATCTCACATGGGTCTGTAATAGGTAGGTTAACTGGAGCAACACAGGCAGATGACACCTTCCAGGCATTGGCATGAAGCTGAGGAGTGCCCTCTATCATACCTGCTGGAGACCTGCCCCCCAACACAACTGTATTCAGCTAAAGTCACATTTTCAACACTGATGTGTACGTGGGAAGTAGATGCTCACAAGAAATCATCTCGTAGATTTCCATTGTAGATCCCACAAAGTCCCAGTGTTTGTCCACGCCACTGACTGTCAAGCTGCACGTAGACCCTCCCTCCTCGACCATCATAATGCAGCCTGAAACCAACCCCAGTCTTCAGCTGCGTGAACACAGAAGTCAGCTTCTGCACCTCGACTGCATCTGTACATTGAGAAGAAAATCACAATGAGTTTTAAAATTGCCATCAAAATATTTGTTTTAATTTAAGGTCAAAAAGAATTTAATTCAGTGTAATGTGTCTACATGTAATAAAAGCCTTTGATGTATTTTTGTGTGTACTGTGTGATTCTTACCATCGACATATGGCAGGGCAGGCGCTGGGTTGACACCGATTATCACCTCTCCCTCTCTTGTCAAAGTGATTTGGCGACTTACGTCTTCATCCAACACTACTGTCACCGACTGAATACACACCTGCTGCTGTTGACACACATTTATACAGAAGGGCCAGTTTTATCTGCTTTAAAGGAACATTGCAGGATTATTAAGAGTGTGCACAAGTGCTACCTCTGCACAAGTAGTATACTGTAGTGTGACAGTGAATCTGCTGCTGCTGCGGCTCTTTGCCAGGACATACTGACACGCCCCCGGCTGGAGAAACATCCTTCCATCAAATGTTGTCACAAACACGTCCCCAACCACTGAACACTCAACTATGAAGAGACAAAAAAAAAGCTTTTTAATCCGTATGCGCTGCTTCCTCTTTGGCTGTCTTAAACAGCATTCTCACCTGTGCAGTTATTCTCAGTGCAGTTCCACACACCACCCATGCACACACTGTAACACAAAAACAAAGAAAGTTAGCAACACATTGGCTGTGCTATGTTCTCACACAGTAGCACAGAACTGCACTCACCAAACACTGCAGCCCTGTTGTAGCACCTGTCCTTGTACGTATGATATTCCATGGTAAACACACGGACACTGAGAAGCAGCGATACACGTTCCATTCTGCAGAATAAGACCTGCGTGGAAGGATCATTATCTGAGATCACTCAACACAATTTAAGAGACATTTTAAGGATTTTTTTTGTTTTGTTTTCTTTAAATACCATCAGGACAGTAGCAGCCATCCAGACAATGCAGATTGGTTCCCAGGCATTCTTTCTCAAATGTACAGGTGGGTGGACAGCAACTGATACAGTCTCTATACACAAAACTCTCCTCACAGCCGTCATCTAAGTACAAACACAAACATCTGACTTAACAATGGAGCAGGATATAAGCATGGACTGAATACAGTATAGGTTTTCATGTTTAACTGAACTTGCACGAACTTGAATGAACTGAACTAGTGTTTTCAGTTTTATTGTAGAGGGGCAGCCATTACTTACTACAAGAAGGGAAGCTGTCTCTCCACTCTCTTACAGGATATCCAACATGGGAGCAAGCTCGGGTGTACTCAACCAAGGCTCGGCAAAAAGTTTCCTCATCATCAGAGCTGAAAAAGTACATGATTTTTTTTTTTTTCAGGGATTTGGTTTCTATACAAAGGGTCTCAATTTGAGCAAAAAATGTAGCTACTCTGCAGTGTGCCTGCTTCCACTTACACACAGAGGTCAGAGACACAGCTGGCAACAAAGGGATTGGGATCGATGTTTTCATGACAGGACAAAAATGGGAAAAAGAGAAGTGCACTGCATTTCTCTATGGCATCCTACATACAAATAAAACATGGAATGACTACATGCAACATAATGTACGAAAAGAAAAGTAAAGAAAGTTTTGTACTGCTGCACACATAGTGCAATAAATGTTTTTGGTGGTGGGCCTAATTTATGTACGTGTTAGTAAGTAGAAATATTGCTTCCGTGGTTCTTACATCCATGTCTGATTCAGACTGGCAGGGTCCACTGAAGTCCAGATCCACTGAGGGACAGGCTCGTTCATGAGGCAGGTCTACTGCCCAGCTGTTAGCAAACAGCGCAGGTTCATCTGTCCGAATGCCTAAAGTCAACACACATGCACAGATGATTGCGGTACACCCAGCATGCCGCATGCACAGGAAAACGTTACAAGATAAAACGCATAAAAACACACATAGCAAAAAAAGTGATTTTCCACTCAAACATGCACGTAATGATTTATTTCATTCATTAAACACAATAACATGAATCATAGAAAAGACGTTGGATTATTAAGGACAGTTCGAGGAAATATGTATGTTTATAAATGCACTGTAGCTCTACAGCCAGCGGCTTTTTGTCTGTTCTCTTTCCTTGGGCTCATCCCCACTCTACTGGTCATCTCTCTGCCCAAACAAGCAGGGGACCATAGTTCATGTTACTGGTCATATGAGGAAAGGTCCCTGCTTCTTCCAGCTATTCAAATCAAAACTACCAGTTCTCCCCTATCCTTCCACTCTAGTCTCTCCAGGTCCCACTGCTACTATAATTGGTCAGAATCAGTGTTGAGTGTATAATTACAATAATTGTGATGAGTGGGTGCTGAGAGAAGGGATAAGAGGATGAGGGGCCAGTCAGGCCGGTCTTACCTCGAGCAGTGGTGAGATCATCGCCAGCAACATGGTTGAAGTTCCCGCACAGACCACAAGGGGCGCCTTGGTGCTCCTCACTCATCTTCAAGTACACACCTGAGCCTCCATCCCACGCCAAAGAGAAGCCAAACACGCTCTTCACAAGCAGGTAATCGGCCAGCCGCTCAATAAAGACACCGCCCACAGTCTGAGGCAAACTTAGCCTGACATTTCACAGCGACAGAGACATAATGAGAGTGATGGATCAAGTTAGGTCTTACAGTGGGTATAGATGGAATGGCAAGCAACTGATGCTCCTTTTTAGTTCTTGTAATTTTTATGTCTTAAGCTGTTCTTATTTTGTTTATTTGTGTGTTTGTGTGTGTGTGTGTGTAGTCAACACACACACACACAAACACACATATGCACCTGCGGCCTCCCTGGTGGACGCGATATCCAGAGATGTGGATCTCCTCTTCATTTGGGAAGAACAGACTGAGAGCTCTTGGACATGAATACACACTCCCCTCACACACTCTGCTGTTGTGAATCTGAGAACACAAATAGGATGATAGAAGCGGAAAAAGAGTCACTGAGGGACAAGCAGTGCTAGTTTATTAACAAGGGCTCATGTGAATTGAGGCAACAACTCAAATTACAGAGGCTATCATTATCAAATAATGCATGACTGCAAGGATGAAGACATAATTAGAATGACTTTGGCACCTTTTTTGAAAAAGCTTAATCATAATTAAAAACATTTTTTGTCTCGAGTGACATGGCCTCAGATTTTTTCTTTTTTAATTTTTAGAAAACAATGGCACACAGAAATAAGCTACACCAGGCTTATGCTGAAAGCCAAATACTTGTTAATAATGTACGTTAAACACAGACACTTTCAAATCCTGCCAAAGGAATATGACTGTCATAGCCTTTACAGATCTCCTTTTTCCAGTTATTTTGTTCAGTGCAAGCGGCACTGCAGTTTAGCTTTATTCAAGGAACATGTGCATTGTTTTATGCTAACAGCAGACACAGCAGTGTAGTGAGAAGCTACTGTATAAACATACAATAAAGGTTGAATACTGGCCTTACCCACACCGTGTACTGTGGTGTAGCTGAGTGACAATCCTGGGCCAAAATGTAAGAGCAGGTTCCAGGGAAGTAGAAATATACTCCATCAAATGTTTCATAGTGGTGCTGACCCCATGACCTGCATATGCCGTCTCTATCCTGGCCCTGGTTAGGTACTGAGAGGAAAATGAGCAATTCAGTCAGGCAAGATTGTTGTAATGATGAAGTGGCTCAATTTCATGTGGTGACAAATAAAGTGACACTTTACAAAACTGAAAGGACATGCTATACATACCATCTCCTTTATCATCTTTATACCTTTCATCATCTTCTATTTCGTTGCACTTATCAGAGGAAAATGAACACCTGAATTTTCTAAAAGCTCTTTGTTAGAGGAAATTCCCATAGCAGGCAATGCCAAGATGCTGCCAAGGACCCTTCCCAAAGATCTGAGGAGGTGGGTTGTAGTGACAGCGAGTCGTCCTTCTGATTTGAATACTCTGACATGGCAAATGGCATTTTAGATATCTTAGTTTTAAGACATTAATATTTTTAATAATATAATTTTCCAATGTTATTCAAAACATTTTAAAGATCAGCTCAGTTGCCCTCACTATTAAAATCTGTTACAGTAGGAACGCTTGATATTTTTTCTTTTATTAGCGTCACAAAAAAAACTGCACTCGTGACGTGCTTTCATATTATCTTTCTTTAGTGGTGTTTGATTTTTAAAATTCATATTCCTTTTCTTGTCAGTGTTATTTCAGGGTTTCTCCTCAAGTCTCAGCTGAGTCACAGGTGGTCTCTAAAGAACTATATTGCCTTCTAACGTGTGTCAACACTAAATTAGTTCAATGAAATGAAAAATGTCTTTACAATCACTGTGACCTCAGATCTCCTGATATGCTGTATAAGGAGCCTGTTCACAATATAGAAACCAGAAACTCCATCACTCAGTCCGGACTCTATTACCTAAGTTCAAGTGACTTTATATCGGCTCCTCTAGGGACTAATGCCTTTGTGTGCGTGTGTGTGTGTGTATGTGTGTATGGGTGGGTGGTTTGAGTAGAGATGGTGGGTTTGTATCAACAAAAAGAGAGAGAAACAGAGAGAGAGATCTCAGGGAAGTCTGATAATTAATACTGGAGTGTGTGCAGCTAATTAACATTTGTTGAATGACTGTCGAGTACATTCTTGTATAATTGACTGTGTTATGTTATTAAAAAAGGATATTGTTACCAAACATGCTAGCCAGCTGGTCTACTGCATACCAAGAATGTGCAGTTAAGACAAATCTGAAGGAAGACATGTAGATGGGTGTATGAGAGTGTGTATTACTCACTGATCTGGCAGCGGTCTCCCAATGCCTGGAACTGAGCACAGTCACACACACCACCCTCCTGACACCAGCCACCATTGAGGCAGCCGCAGTATTCTGGGAAAGACAAAATCAAGTGTAATCATCCTCGTCTGCCCAGTGTTAACTTTCCATGAATGCACTTGGAATCACTTCACAGGCAGAGTATTTACCTGAAGAGGAATCTCTGGCTGTGTAGTTGTGCAAAATGCTGCGTGACAGAGTACCCTCTGACAGCAATGGTCTGTATGTCTTAGAAAACAGTAAACAGACACTTAGAGTAGCTCCTTAAATAATTCTTAAGTTTTAACACTGTCATAGACATTTCCGTACCATTGCTCTAACTGGTGCTGTAAGACAAAAGTTGCGTCAAGTTGAGTGGGAGAAAGTGTGTGAGTTAGTGAGTGTGTCTCATTCTCTACAAAGACAGCTTTGTGCCGGTTAGGGTGTTGTGCGCATGTGGGTGCCCTGACCTCCTCTGGTTCTCTTAGGTGTAGTGTACAAACCTCCTCCCCGAGGAGATCCCGTTTCCTCCGGAGTGCATTAGCTCTTCTGCACACACACACAAACATGCACATTAGTGGGAAGAAACAGTCAGAGGGGAGACTTAAGTGCACTTTACACCACTTGAATTCATACTCGAAACCTCTCTGTGCTGAACTCTCGCGCGCACAAGTGCTGGCGCACACACACTCATACACTGTCTCTGTGATGTACACTAGACATAAACTGAAAGTGTAAATGCATTTATCATGTTCGTCCTAGAACAGAGTGTGAGAATGTCATGCGAGAAACAAAGTACTTTCATTTGTATTACCTAATTAATGTATTAGGTATTTATATTATCAGTAAAGAATGTTTGGTAGTCTTTCTTTCACTTACCTCTGCGGTCTTCCTTCTGCCACTGAAAGTCGACTCTGAACTCCTAAATGCAAAGTTATAAAATCAGCAAAGTTTCAGCCTTAATTATCTCAGACAAAGGCGCCTTTATAGCTGTAGATCAAAATATTTGTTTTAATATCTGTGAAGGTTGTAAATGTTTATTAACTCTGACAGGAAAGATGAGTCTAAAAGAACTTGCAGTCTCTCAAAGATGTTGTGGCTTTATTACATAAAGATTATATAAGACCTGTAACAAATCTTATAATATCAATAGTGTCATTACAGTTTACATTCATATCTGCAGAGAGCTGGATGTGTGAAGCGGTCTGACTCACCCTCAAGTAACAGCAAGTGGGAGACTGAAAACGACACAAGAAGAAATCGTTTCACTGTCCACTTTAAGTTCATCTCAGAGTCCGAAAGGAAGTCCCGCCGAAACGTTAACGGTGCATCTCAAGTGTCCCGAGAGGAAAGGATGTAGGGTGTCTGTTGAACCGGTACGATGCCTGCTCGTACCTCTAAAGCCTACCTGGTGGCCACAGCCCCCCCTCTGACCAGCTGACGAGTAGCCTACACCTGTTGCGCAGGTAAGCCTGCTGCTTTGCTCTTTGTCACTGCATCTTCAACCTGCAGGCTGGCTTTGGCTTGGCCATTTTCTTTGTGTGAGCTTACAAATCTGCCCCCCCCTCCATAACGGAGGTTTTCACCCGAATGTTACCGTCAAATCTCTCGCTGTCACATGACTGGGGTGGGACACTTGATAGACACGCAAGTGGCGAGACAACCTGGGAAGGAACTGAATTGGAGAGCTGAGAATTAGAGTCCAAGTTACAAAAAAACAGTTTATTCACTCATTTCTTGTCCAGTCCTTCCACCTGAAAATTTACCGAGTTTTTTAAAAAAAAAAACTGTTAAGCCATTTAGCACTGACCTATAAGTCAGTCAAGCATGAAAGGACACAGAAACTCATGAATGAACCAGTGTTGTGCCTATATAACAGACAACTTAGCAGAGAAACAGCTTTAAATTGTGTCTTTAGGCACTTTGTTAATAACTAAACATATCATTTGTTGTTATTACTTAAGTTTGATATATGAAAACTTGCCTGAGGTATGATTGAATTTCTAATCAAAATCCCACAACAGCGACATCTGCAGTCTAGTGTCTGCATCTGCAGTGTGAGTTTGAGGCCAGAAAGGAGAACATGAGTCTCACCACCTCAGGATGGGAACTCTCACATTCAATTAAGCTACTTCAGTTTTTTTTTTCATGCTGATTGTTGTTGTAGCAGCCCGAAAGACCGTTAAACCAGGAGAGAATGGATTTGGAAAGGTGTGGGGTGCAGCAGTGATGGAGCCATGCTGGGGACAGAACTCGGCTCTGCTGGCACAGGTGCAGGCCTCACTGCCTCACCACTGGCACTGGATCCTGGCATGAACAATGGACTGCTTCATTCTGCAGCATGGAGGATGGTTTTGTGTTTTTCAATTACTGACTCAATGTCTTGTGGCCTTACAGAATCCAAACAACACTTGCTCTTAAAACACTGGCACTCATTACAGCTGTGAAGATTGCCAAACATGTAGTGAATATACCTCTCCCATAAAAGAGAGGAACTCATAACACCTTCATGTTTGAATATTTCAGGTAGCATACTCAGGGTTGTGCACATGATAAAACTTAATTATTCATAACTATCAGTTAGGCAGGATGTTATAAACTAATAGTACTGTGTGAAATTTATAATTCTCCCTTGCTCTTTCTCAGATTTACTCTCGTTTTATTGTTTTGAGGCATTCCTTTTTGGCTGTCTGTGTAGAGGGGACAACAAAACAATATGGGCACAATACTACTTTAATTTATATTGTGCTGCCATCTACACTTCAGATATTTTTTTAAATCAAAGAATTAACAAAATGAGTAGAACCGCTTATTTGTGTCATTTTTTTCCACGTTATTTTACATTCAACATGTTAATTCACTGTCTATTTTTCTGATTTTATTGATATTTTACATTTCAAAATGAAAGGAAAATTCTGTAACATTTATAGAATAAATTCAGTTCAATTACAGAGGCTTTTTTTTTACAGTACACATGACTATACAAAGTCATTAATGACTAGTCAGTGTCAGTGGCGCAAAAAGTGGGTATTCTCTATATGAAATGCATAGGGGCTTCTTCACCTCCCCTCCTCCTGTCACCCCCCTACACACACACACACAAAATGCGCTCCAGCGCGCACTTTGGAGAACGCGCTCGATCACGACACTTTTCATTTGAATCGTGCTACCATCTGACGACAGGTAGGTAAAGATGGAGAGGCAAAAAAGAAAGCTCTCCGGGGCACAAAACGGAAGCGGGAGAAGGATAAAAATGTTCACGTCCACCATGGCAACCGGGCAGAATGTTCATGCCAGCCGTGGCAACATTGTAGCATGTTCACGGCTAAAGTGGAAACGCGGAATGCCCATTTTAACAGTGACAACGCGGTAGAATGTTCACGTACAACGTAGCGGAATGAAAAAAAGCTTTTCTAAGTGGTTTAAAGTCGGTAAATTATGTCAGTGCGTCAAGAGGAGGCTTTTTAAATACTCAGGTCATCTTATGTTACTAGAAGTAAAATAACAGGTCATGCCTAAAAATGTGTCTGCACACACCTTAGAAAGTATATAGCTGCGCTCCTGGTCAGCCCATGATTTACTTTTATGGTGAGAAAAAATACGGCAGCTGTGACAAATTCCCATTTCGAAATTCTATCAAGACAGGAAAAAAAGATTCCTGTTTAGATTTGGGCCTGTTCCCGCTCTCAA
>VUQK01041273.1:18813-32781 GCA_015106715.1 Bujurquina vittata
TTTTAAATCAAAAGTAATTTTTTTTTTATATTATAAAAAGAAAATATATAAATATATACATATATATATATATATATATATATATATATATATATATATATATATATATATATATATATATATTGTCTGCATGAATTGAATTTGCTATCAAATGAAATATCTTCTTTAAGTACTTTTTGACAATTTTTGTCATGAAACAAACAGCTTAACATGTATGCCTAATTTTTTATGCATAATGTTCTCTCATTTAGTGAAAAATAAGATGACATGTCAAAATAAAAACATGCCAGCTGTGCATGTTCACAATGACTAACTGCAGAAAAAAATAAATTGTTGAAAAGTTTGATTTACATTTTTATGTTTCACATCTGGACTCAACCGTCTCAAATCATTTAAAGAATTTAAATCTGAACTCATTTAATAACTGAGCATTTTTAGGAAATCACTAATTTCTTTTGTGCCCAGAATTTTAAGCCTGTGCTTGAATGTAGTCAGAGCCACTTTCAGCTATCAGTTCATCCTTTCCTCTGTCTCGCCCGGCTGTATCTCTTGCTATCTGTCACTATGTATCTTTGTCTTTTCCTAGGTAACCGCTCTCGAACTCTCATCCGTCCTCGCTTTGTTACAAAGTAACCAGCCGGGTGGAACTAGCTTGGTGGTATCACGTGGTATGGCCAAACTCGCATGCGATTGGTCTGTGGGTTTCCTTGGACGCTTCAACATTACCGTAAGGACTGTAAAACCTGCGCCGGTAAAACAGAAAGCGCTTAACAAGATTTTAAGTGGTCATTTCTGTTTTGGTATTGGGTTCGGGTCCGCATGAGACATCATTTCGGTCCGGATCCGGACAGAGTTCCGCCATTTGGGGATGCCTGCTCTACAGCATTAGTTATGAGGAGACACAAATCCATGGTAATTTTAGACCACAATCTGGGGTTTTGTTAGTCCAGATTGCAGTAAATAGCAGTGTTATCTTTTGTCCATGCCTTTCTGCTTGCTCTGAAGTGTCACTGAAAGGGGCATAGGGAGTTTCAAGAATAAATTTTTTCATGACATGCAATTTTAATTTTCCTTTATACTGTGCATGCATATGGTCATCAAAGGAACGCACATGTATAAGTTAGTCTGAAGTACAACCACAGAAATATGAAAATAATTATTTCCACTATGATTTTCACACAAAATTGTAATGTACTACTACTGGGGGGATTTTTTTCAAATTACTTTTATATAACGTAGAGGTTTTTTTTTCAATAAAAGCAAATATGTGTGCAGTCTTTATATGTTGTTTGGTCCTTTGTCCTTCAGAAATACATCGCTCGACCTAAGTCTGGGCATTCTTGTGCCTTGCCTCCCTGTTACTTCCCAGTGGTTGCTCCATGACACAGACACACTCACCAACACAGCGTAACAAAATTGTTGCTTTTTATACATCGTGCCTCGTTTTGTTGTGTCTCTGTCAAGTTAAATTATTTTTCCTGATTTGTGTGTGTGTATATGTATGAATATGTATGTGTATATGTGTGCATGTGTATGTATGTGTATGTATATATAAATATGTGTGTGTGTGTGTGTGTGTGTATGTATGTATACACATACATAAATCTCCAATTTTATTTCTCGGTTTTCTTTTCTTTCTTGGTATTATGTAGTTGCAGCAGTTTATTTATTTTGGTTAATTAGCTGGTGTTCTGTCCCCCCTTTTATTCTATCTTTCCCATTTCGCCCCCTTTTTTTCTCTTGCTTTTCTCTTTCAGCCTGTTAATTCTGGATTAACTAGAATATGTATATAGATACACAATTACAATAAAAGAAAAAACATCAACAAGATAAGCCTACAGAGAATCTATAGAGCTCATCTTGGGAGAATAAATATGTTTGACACAAAAGTGCATTCAGATTACAATTCTGCTTGCAAAAATGGCCAGACATGACAGGCTGTTAAAAAAAAGAAAAGAAAAAGAAATACATCGCTGAAAACACAACACTTCCAGTATTGCTTGCTTTCCAGGGATAAGATCTGATCAAATTATTTCACTCTTGAACTATGTTTCTTGATTACATATGTTAATTCATGCATTTTATCATTAAGTTATTTGTTAAACTCACTGTGGATGTTGTGTAGCTCACTCATGAACTTGTTAGGACTGTGGCCTTCAGATTGTTTTTGGCCTGGGGTGGTCGTTTCATTTAGCAAATAGGCAGGAGTAGATGAGGTGCTCGGCGCAGCTCCGTGGTTCCCAGTCATTATTGGAAGAGCGATGATAGAAACTGACAGAGAAACAGAGAAGAAGAAAAAAGATTGCTCAGCCCTAAAAACATGACAACACATGCAATATAAATTTCAACAAAATAAACTTGGCACAAGAAGTAAGGAAATTTGTGTTTGGTTGATTATTTCTTTGTCATAAACAATGCTTCATGGAAATAAATCATAAACAAAATGCATTTGTGGGTTGAGCAGCAGAGTTAAGTATCTGGGTTGTGCCCACATCCTCAACTTTGCTGCTCAACCCACAAATGCATTTTCGTTACAAATGTGGCATTTAAGGGGCAACAAACAAATATTCCAACAATCTAAAATTTATTGCCAAGAGGCATTGTTACAACAAAGAAATAATCAACCAAACACAAACTTTCTTACTTTTGTACAAAGTTAGAAATTGTTGCAAACTTTTTGAAACCATCTAAACAAACAATGCAAACACACAATTACACAAAGCAGAGTTTCCATATTTCTTATGGATCAATGATGCGCTTATAGATGCTGTACCATCGGTGTAAAATGACTTCTCCTGTTTCTGCTGGCTTGGC
This sequence comes from Bujurquina vittata, assembly GCA_015106715.1. Taxonomy (NCBI): domain Eukaryota; kingdom Metazoa; phylum Chordata; class Actinopteri; order Cichliformes; family Cichlidae; genus Bujurquina; species Bujurquina vittata. The sequence continues at coordinate 21,628 of VUQK01041273.1, forward strand.
AAAAACACTTGAAAACAGGATGCGAAAGCTGCTCTCGCTTTCCCAAACCTGCTGACATGGAGGTGTTGGGTGAGGTGGGGGGTTGAAGCGTCATCGTGGACCTCTGCTGTTCCACAAGGAGCTGCCAGAGGTGAAAATCATGTGCCAAGGTGATGTTTAGAGCAGGCAAACAAACTAAGCGAGAGGAAGTTCATTTGCTGAAAGTTGGCTCCCAAGCACAAAAATGTTTTGGTATGTTATTTTCTATTCTGCAGACATCACAGGTATTGAATATCTAAGGCTGAATCAGCAGAGGGGATCACACACCCAAGCAGATACTGATATCATTTTATGTCTGCATTTTCAGGATTATACACCAGTTTTGTCTGAAAAGATACACCACTGATGCTAAAAGCTGCGAGAGCAAACAAAGTTCTGGGTACACCCAAAGGAATCGGCAGTGCTGCAAAACAGCATATCTGCGATGTTGCAGAGCTCTGATGCTGATGTTTTTATCATGCATTTTAAAATACGTGAAAAGAATTTCAGCTGTGCACGTCCCTTAACAGTTTCTACAACATGTAGAAAAAAAGGCACTGATTTGATGCAAGGCACTCAATCATGGTGTACGACTGTACTCCAAAAGAGAAAGACCATTTGTAACCTTAAATGTAAAAAGAAGCCAAATTGGACTTACACACACACACATACGCACGCACACACACACATACGCACGCACACACACACACACACACACACACACACATAGTATAATTTTCTTCCTTTCAGAGTTTTGCTACTTTGAAAGGAGTCACAAAATAATCACTTAAATAGGAATTACCAGTTAGTAGATTACTATGACTATGACAGTAAACAATAAAATTATCTTTTCAGACATGTAAATATTTATTATTCTCTTTTCATGAGTTTTCACACTGTTATTATTTGGAATTATCACATTCGGGACAGAAACTGACAAAATAATGGGTAAAATTAACAGGAACTAGAGACATACCTCTTTTCGAATGTCCCAGCAGCAATATTCAGACTCACGGGTACTTCTATTCCTTATGCAGAAATTCAGGAAGAAATGACAGAAGATGACAGAATATGAGACGCGGAGGGAAACACCGAGGTAAGTGCCAGCACGTTGCGCTTTTGTTTTGCTGTCTTGTGCGTTCTTAGACGGGAAGAAGAACGGCGCAGGTGTGTGAAAGCTGGATCAGGAGCAAGAACGAGAGAAAGGGTGGGGTGGATTATAGGTGAAATGGCAGCTCAGTCATCTTGTGTTGCTTCCCTCTATGTATGTATGTGTATGTGTGTTTTATGTGTGTGTGTGTTTTATGAGTTTGGGGGAATTTGTTCTGTGTATTCAGGTCTCATGGGAGCACCGGTCCTTATTTCTGCCACCCCACCTCTTTTGACCTCTGTCCCGTCCCTACAGGTCACCCCCACTGGGCCACTAATGTATATTCATTAGTGCAGTGACATGGCATTTTAACAGCTCGTTAGCATACTGAGAGTTCAGCAATAGAGGACATTTACATTCAGCGTGGACAGCTCCGCATGCGTGTGTGTTCGCGTGCGTGGGTGCATCTGTACATCTGGCAGTTGGTGCAGAACTGTCTCATACTGTCTATGTATAGATGATGTTGCCTGATTTAGAAACTTAGGATGTGGTTTCTGCAGCAACACTGAGATCAGGTTCCTGCCCCGCCTCATTCACCTTGAGGTCCCAGAGATACTGTACAGAAGGAGGGTTGAGACAAAGGGATAGACAAGGGTTGGGGGATGGGCTGGGGAAGGTCTGTTCGTGACATGTAGAAATAGTTATGCTGTATATTTGCTCACTACAAACATTTTAGAACATTTTTAGTGATTTTTTTTTACTGACAGTTTGAAGGATAGATCTACGTGGTTAATCCTGAGCTAAGTGAGAAATCACTTTTATTGGCCTTATTTTATAAATTAAACTTTATTTTAGAACAAGGAGACACACAAGGACAAACTACAAACTACAAATACACAACAGTCATCACTTGCTACTGATTTCATGAGGATCACCACTTTGACCTTTGACCTGTTTCAGGTTGAAAACCTTATGTGCAAAGAGTATAATCAATATTTCCTCAATAGTCATTAATTATTCGGTGAGATTGTTTTTGATCACATCTCATTTATATTAAATGAAAACACTGAAAAAGTCATTCACACTTTGCAAAATATACACAAAACAATGCGGCATAGTTGGGTCCATACCGCTAGGTGGTAGCAGTGGTTTCTGATCGAAGGTACCGCTCCCAGAGAAGAAGCCGCACGCAGAGGAGCGTTCCTGTCTCACTGACGGTAAGCAGCCTGTTTATATCAAAGCGTGTTTTAATTTTAAACAGATTTAGGTTTTTTTTTCTTCTTTCAAAATAAGAAAGGCGGAGGTATGTTTTAGGACTTTTTGAAACGTACCATCTTTCTGAGACTTTCTAATAAAATAAGCTCGCGAGAACTGCTGATGGCTTGAGTGCCGCGGCTAACATAATAACCATAATAGAGGTTGCTGATTATTGCGTTAAATAAGCTACAGTAAAGTTCGTGATTCGTGCTGACACACCTTTATTTATTATGTTTTGGTCTTGATAGATGAAGAGAACAGCGGGTGAAAAAAGACGATTAGATTTAAAGAGACTCACAGCAGCACTGCCTAGTCTGCTCTAATCAGTAAAGCTCAGAAAAACCTCCGTATTTTTATTACTTGTATTTTGCCTTATGCGTCTTTTTTTATATACAGTATCAGGTTTTATCCATAAACCCACTATAATAGGCCGTAAAAAAGTACTTGGATCGTTTACTTTTTAAAACTTGAAAACAGCAGTGCAAGCCACGATGTCCAAGGCGGAATACAGAAAATGCGTTTGTTTGGATTGTGCTCCGCTTTCGCAAGATTCACATTTTCCTACTACAGGAACTGGTATTTTTTCCTAACTTTGCATATCCTTGAATTTGCTGCGGGCATGCCTGCGTTGTGTTCTTAAGCTCTTTCTAGAAGTGTTGTGCTGCAGGGGAGTTCCTGGAGGGGGCGTAAGAGCGCACATGACCATATTCATTGCCCACGTTGTCAGCATCTACATTATCAGGATACATAAAACTACTTTTTGAGTTAGTAATAATAACTACAGTGACATTTTTCACAATATATGTTTCTTAAACAGTTTACAGAAGTATTTGGTGTATTCTAAACAAATACCTGTTGAATTAGGCTATTGTACAACTGTGGGTTTTGTCCTGACTTATTGGGGGCTTGGGCCATGATGACATGTAAACACAATCAGTTCACATACACTGAAGGCATGGGCCTTTTTACTTGTTAGACAAAAATCTACGCATTTTACTGTTATTTCTGCTCATTTGTTAAACAAAAATGTCTTTTATGTTTAAGTCATATAAAAAGGGTTGCACAGAAAAGTTTTGCTGTCCAAGTAAAACCCCAAATTCTGCATACTATGTATTTGCTGCCGTACTATAATAATTAATATTGCTAAATGGAAAAACATACAGTTAGCATTGTCTTTATAGATATAGTTCTCCCTCAGTAGCTTTTGGGCAAATGGTTTACTAGTGTGCAAAGCAATAGATCTGTAAACCAAAATAACATTTCTCTACTCTAACCTACACAATCCATCATAATTTTGATTTTATAAATTCATTTCTTACTTTCATTGTAAGGATTTATCACATTGCCAAGATTTCTGTGATCTTCAGAAAAGCTGGATTTGGACTCTCTTTGAAATGTCAAGCTCTCAACTGCATTTATTTTCCTTGCTATTTTTTGTGTCATCACTACATAAACTTAGTCAAACCTCTATTTGCTTTGAACTTTCTCTAAACCTGTGTGGCTCCTGTTTCCACATATTAAAGAAAAACAAGCAGCCAAGCCTCTGAATCAGGCGTAGTTAGCATTCTTCATCATCATTACCGCTGTCTCGCTTAGGTTGGCTCTAACCTTGTCTACAATCATGCCCTCTCATTGCTTATCTAAGCAGTCAGGTCAACTTCCAGCCCAAGACGTCCAAGATCCCTTAATTAAATCATGGCCTGCCAGCCATCCCAAGCCTACCAACCATATATCTGATTTGGCAGTCGAGACCTGTGCAGTAGTCAATTGTCTCTATATCCTCTGAAAGGCTTTTAAGAGTCTGCAGCACATGGAAGGCCATGGTGGATTTATCCTGACACCTTTCCTACACTGATGTGTAATTACACTTAACCAGTATGTTGTATCTGGGCACATTGTGTATGCTAAATCCAAAGAAGGATTTATTAAGAGGACTCTTGTTTTAAAAAAATACCAATCCTGCAGATATATATATATTTTTTTGCACCTAACTGTTTAAGCTTTTATCTCTTCAAATTTCAGCCTGTGCACATTCCTGGGAGTGAGGATGCCACCATTGGAGCACCTCCACATGAAACATGTCCTGCAGACTGTCGGTGTCCTGGAGGCAGTCATCCTTCGCAGTTTTGGCCCTGAAGGAGGACAGGTGCTTTTCACACGAGACACAGGACAGGCAATGTTGAGCCGCAGTGGGACACGCATTCTCACAGCGCTACAACTGGAGCATCCGCTGGCCAGGTTAGCTAACAGACAGTTAATTTAAAGATTATACAGTGTTTTTTGGGATCAATTCTTTTGCGATGTTTGTGTGTTCCTCATTTTAGGATGGTGGTGGAGTGTGTCTGGAAGCATAACACTGCAACAGGCGATGGATCCAAAACCTTTATCCTGCTGCTGGCATCATTACTACGGTTGATTCATTTAGCAGCCAGCAAGGAGCCTAATGTGTCTCACTCTTATAACTCAACAAAAGCAGCAGAGGCTGCCACTGCCAGACACTTGGCTGACAAACTGCTAACATTTGCGTTGAAGGAGTTGGATGAGCTCATTGCTACGGGAGTGGTCCCTTATGGAGGCCGCATTTTGTGGGAAGATTTCACCGCAAAAGCAGAATCACCATCGCTTGCAAACAATTTTTGTGTTCAGAAGCTGCTAAGATCATTTTTCCACACACGTTTTGGCTACACGCACTGTGACTTCATTAGTCACCTTGCATGTGAGCTGCTCAGTTACTGGAAGTTTAAAAATGAACTGCCTTCATTCTCTCTGCAGTTTGTAAGTGACAACTTCCCTGCCCTGCATACAGCTGTGTGGGGCTTTCCTGTTTGTTCTTCACGTTTAATCGATGGGCAGGTTATCCACAGGGACTTTGCCACGCCACCCCTTAAGGCTGACCACCAGGCAGTTAAAACTGTAGTTCTCACCAGGTCCCTGCAGCCAACCTTGCTTAACAGAGGAGATGTGCTTGAGGTGGGATGTGGAGGCAGAACGATGGAGGAGAGAAGTATTGTGCATTTTAGTGCCTGGATGGAAAGGTCACTACAGGGCATTATTGCAAACCTGCAGACTTTGGGTGTTTGTGTGCTTCTGTCTGCAGTGAAACAGCCTGCTGCTGTCCTGGCATTAGCCACACAGGCAGAGATGTGCCTTGTGGAGTGTGTCAGTGAAGATGAACTTTCCCTGTTTGTCCGGCTAAGTGGGGCTACCCCAATCTGGGATTGCTCGATGATTGAACCAGAGCATGTAGTTACACTTGATTTCTGCCGACCAGTACAGCTTGGGGGCCACAGGTATAAAAACACACCTCGTCTTTACTCGTTCAGTGTATAAAGTTACAGATAGAACTAGAAAATTTAGTATTACCTCTAATTTACAAAATGGAGATTAATACTGTTTGATTAGATTTATTTTTTTTTTTATGTATGTATGGGCTTTGTGTCTTCCACAGGTATGTCCACGTGGCTTTCCAGGACTCAGAAGAAAGGATCACTGTCAAACCCTGCAGTCTGGTCATCTGTGCCCCTGGAGAAGGACAGACTGAACAATATGCATGTGCTTTACAAGATGCCATTCGCATGCTACGCAGAACTTGGGAACCTATGCATGCAGCTGCGACCACAACATCAAAGAGAAGCCTGCAGTCACATAAAAGCTTATCTTTACATACAGATAATCTGACCGACAGAACCACATACACATCCTCTGCTACACAGCCCATCGATAAGTGTGTGTTAGAGCCAGGCTGTGTGATATCTGCTGGTGGGTCATTTGAGCTTCTTTTACACTATGCCCTCCTACAACATGGCCATAGTTGCTCAGTTTCTCATGACCTAAATATAGATACCTCTGTTTCCCAGCTCTTGGCAAATGCCCTACTGAGTGTGCCTCAAAAGATTTACGCTCACAGTCCGCGGCATTTCCTGGAGACTCAAAGTAAGGTCATAAGTTTTATTCCTAATCATTCCCACCCTCTTAGCCTTGTAGATAAACAGAAAAGTAGTATAAGCCCCATACAGACTGAAAGACCTCAGGGGGATGGTAAACTAAGCTTACATTGTTGTAGAAAGGGTGACAAATCATCAAAGGTTTCTGAGTTGGACCCGGGCCTTGAATCGGTCTCCTGTAAATATCAGCTACTTCTTGCTGTACTGCAGTGTGTCAGAAGTCTCCTTAAGGTGGACACCGTCCTGCCTACGCACATTGCTTTACACGCACATTCAAGCAGACCTGCCAGCACTTCCTGGGAGGACACAGAGGACGAAACTGAGGACTGAGATTGTGTTGTATGTTAAGATAAATGTGATGAACATATTTTCTCTCGGTGCTCACTCGTTTTAGAAGGACTAAATACCTTGTACTTTAATAGATTTTTTATATGGAAATTTTCTATATCTACAGTGTTATTTTGTTTTTGTTCCACTGAAATATATTTTTAGTGCAAGTCAGAGGTGGTGCATTTAATTTCATAACTGTATTGTGGTTGGTTACAGTTTACTGGGCAATAAAATGTTATGGTAGCATCCTCTCCTTAATCAAGACAAGGTTTGGCATTAAAAAAGAAAACATAAAACACTTCTAGTACAGAATGTGCAGTTGTTAAATATTTTAGTCTCTTGCGACCCTGTGATAATACCAAATGAGTAAGTGTTGATGTTGGCCTGCCTTCTCTTGATTATTTATATTCAAATATTTTCCTAAAAAAAAAAACCCTCTTCTATTTTCCTGCCTTATTCCCTTGCCAGTTTGTCTCTTACATAAATGGCATAAACACCTCAAAATATATAAATAAAAAGATACACCCCTGTTTTTTAATCAGTGTTATCTCCAAAAAATGACTGAAGCATTTAGAAGGGCAACACCCGGCTGTCAACAACCAAATCATAGTGAGCTTCCTTGTGCTGTAATCAACTCTGTTTACTTTAATACTCACATCTTTTTAGGTGGAAGTGGTGAGTCATTTAGACGTTAACTAGTCATACTGTTTGCTATAAATAATGTGTCATTAGTTTTGAACACAAATTTTCCATAAAATATTTGTAACAGGACAATTAGAAAACAAATACACTTCTTGGCTTTGTTTGTGCTTCAAGAGTCAGCTGATAGCTGCACATCAAAGGGGATGCTGGGGGGGAGTTTTCCAGTGCTCTTTTTTTCCCACTGCGCAAAGGAAAACAAGCTTGACTATAGCTGTCGCCATGTCTGTTGTGTCCCTGCTGTATCATGTATAGCTAACCTAACATGCAAATTAGGCTGAGTCTAATGGTTAATCAATTTGACTACAAAATTTGGAGTACGTACGTATGAATGTTACCAAATGACATGAGAAGAGGTGCAGTTAAATGCTCTGCAGCTCATTTATTTTTGCAATAAGTGTATGTGAGTAACTACAGGGCATGTTATTTTATTGAGCCATCTTTATTTCTCTGTTTAAATGATGCATCCTCGCTGGCAAGTTATTTTATTTTGTATTATTTCTGTTTTATTGTCATCTTGCACGGTTATGAATTCCTGATTCTGTTTTGTTGCTTGCATAAATAACTGTGAAACACAAGGCAAAAACAAACACTATATAAACAGAAACTCACAGTCGACTCAGTACACTTTAGTTTATTTGGCTCTTATTAAATTTTGTCTCTGTGAAACATAGTGCATATGGTATAAATCAATCCAATCTCTGTAAAATGAAGAGGACATTACAAAATGCATCATCAAACTGCATATGAAATATAAACACCTAACATTAGAAATCTCACAAACGCAAAAGGAAAACATTTACAAACACAAATCAGGATAAAGACAACGGGGCAAATCAAACATCATGAAAATAAAGGAACCGGTTTGCTACTCTAGATGGTTAAAACCAGAGCTCACAGCTCAGTATTCAGCTGGCTACTCATCACCTTAATTTTACTTAAGAGTTGCATGAAAAAAGAATTGTAAGCATCGGCTGCTGCTGTATTGTGCTGAGGTGTTTTTTTCAATTGTCTGGACCATGTTCTTGCTAGTAAATGACCCCAAGTGACAGCAATAGAAATGTTATCAGGATACAACACTGATCTTTTTGTTTAGATAATTAGCTGTTCACACACTAATTTCAGTCAAATCATCACAAAAGTACACATTTCTTTACTACACTGCCACTGAGTAACAGATGACACCCATTTTATAGTTGGGCCTTATAACCACATCACAGCTATCTAGTCCAGGATGGTGGGCCTAAGCATCAGCAGCACAAATAGAACTGATGTATAATGTAATCAGAAATATCTGCGCCCAGCCTAGCTTAGGTTATCCCCCTTTAACAAGCAGTGTTTCTACTGGCAGTGGAGAGTCATGTGACTCTAGGAATGACATCATGCAACATTAACGGGGACTTCAGGCGGGTGTCACACCACCTCCCGAGACCTCCTGATGGCGCAGCACAGGAGCATGCTAAAGATCATCCCAAACACCTGTAAGAGAGAGGGGTACCAGTGTTGGAGCGCATATGTGGACTGTATTCATCCTGCACAGCACCATTTAAATTTTATGAGTTAAACCAGTCTTACACTCACCATAATGACCCCAATGGTGATGCCTACACCTCCTATGATGTGCAACTTGGAGTCAAACACCTCATCAATGGCATCAGGGCAGCTCTGCAATAGATAGTCATGATTTCTTTAAGCTTTCTTCACAGCCTTGCTGAGCCTGACTTGTGGTGTGGCACACATAAAAGACAGCCTGAGAGCATGTGGGCTCCTGTAAACCATTGTTGCCATAGTAACACTGCAAAGAGGCTGAGGGAATTACTCTGCAGAGTGAAGTCTGACAGACTTATGACACACATCAGACCATGATTGTGCATTTGATTTACAGTAATTGCCACAGCTCTCAGAGAGATGAAGCGTGCCATCACGTCTCATAGATCTTCTGAATGGTGTCTGATATTGAAATATTTTTTTTATTCTCCATCTCTTCTTGCAGCATCTAGTCCATATACACATGTAGGGCAGTTTTACCTTAATAATGAACTCCTCCAGTGGCTCTCCCTTTGGACATGTTTCTCTGTCTGTTTCCTCTACCTTCCCACTTGGACCACAACAGTTCAACTGTAAACATACACAATGTCATAAATGAACAAGAAGACCTGCAGATGAGAAAAAATCGCTGTGTTTCTAAAGGAAACATTTAGTTTCACTTTTAGTTCCCACAGTTTGGTTAACAAACAACAATAATCAAAAAGCCTATACGTCTGTCTTAAATAAATAGCTTTTTCAAGATATGTTAGTGCAGATATTAAGCAAGCGATACAACATGGTGATATGTAAAGTTTAGAGGAGGTGGTAGGCACGTATTACTTTTCCCTTGATTTGCTTCCTTGTGTAAGCAACTCACAGTTTTAGAGCTTATCCAATTCTCATGAACAATGCTAATATAAAAGTCTTTACTGACTCCTGGAAAAGCACTTCTTTTAGTGGGCTTTGAAAGTCTCGCTCAGTCACAAAAACAGGTCCATGCAGGAATAGTAAATGCCATTTTTCTGACTGCACCTTTGGTGATAAATTTATTTTGGATAAGATCAAAATCAGCCTGCATTAGGAAGAGGCTCACCTCGGTTTGAATCACCCGCAGTGTCTCTTTGAGACGCTCGTCTCTAGTTGACTTGAAGTTGTTGTACGTCTGTATGTAAAATGTGGTGATATCATTCACCACCTGCAACTGTAGCACTATGTGTTACAAAGGACATAAAGACACTGGAAAAGCAAGAGAAAACAGACTGAGGTGGAATGTCTTGCCCCCCTATTTAACATTTAACCAGCTAGGGACTTTTATATAAAACATGTTGATCACTCAATCCTTCAATGCAACTCTTTTTACTGTGTGACTGTCATAGTTATGTTGCACATGTGTGAAATACCTGACCGACAGTGGGCGCTGTGGGCACACAGGACTGACGGAAGTAGCAGAGTAAGGTGCTCTGTATCCTGTGTCAGTGTGAAGCGATGCAGATGAGCACATTGTCTGAACTGTCCTGTTCTGTTTATTGTTCACAGGTAAAGTACCCAGTACATAATCACATGAAAAGTGGAGAATATATCGACATGTAAAGCTTTAGACTAGCCATGCTATAGAATGTCTTCGGGATTGTTGCAATTGTGGTTTTTGGATGACTTTGAGTGAGAATGCTAACGCCGCTAGCGCCGCTAATGCTAACTCCGCTAACGCTAGCGCCGCTAACGCTAACGCCGCTAATGCTAACGCGCATGGTGCAGATGCTAATCACATGAGAGTGAGTGAGAAACGTGTGATGCAACAGAGTCGGGAATGACAGAAGACGATGAGAAATGCTTTAAATGAGTCTGTGTGAACTGAATTAAGAGGAAATGTTGTGAATTATTATTTGTGCATTAGTAGAGAAAGCTGAAGGTAATGATGAGCCATAGTACAGGCTGCACTCATAATGGTTCTAATCAAGAGAGAGAAAGCATACATATTCCTGAATACCAGCTGAAGGAGAAGCACAGAAGAGGGCTTCTCATCATGCATGTTCTTTAATGTTTTGTAAATAAAGGTTTATACTGATAATTGTTGAAAATGTTATAAGGGAATGATTGTGTTAAATAGAAGAGTATTTTCATTTGGTAATTTGGTATGTGTGATTTGAATATATACTTACAGGTTCTATTGTAGTTTTTGAATTATATAAGCATAAGCAGAGTAAGGTGCTCTGTATCCTGTGTCAGTGTGAAGCGATGCAGATGAGCACATTGTCTGAACTGTCCTGTTCTGTTTATTGTTCACAGGAA
>VUQK01041274.1:0-16256 GCA_015106715.1 Bujurquina vittata
GTGAATCAGTACAGTATGTATGCCAATCCATCTTTCTTGTTCTCTTTTTCTTTTGTGTTTTTTTCTTTCTTTCCCTTCTATTCCTCTTTCTCTCCGTCTTTCCCGCCTGTCTGATCTGGCAAAAATAAATAAAATAAAAATTAAAAAATTAACAAGAATAGCCTATAGACAACTTATAGAGCGCTTCTTGTAAAGTAAATATGTTTGGTCTAAGAGTGGGTTCAGATCATCATTCTGACTGCAAAACTGCCAGACATGACAGGCTTAAAAAAAAAGAAAAGAAAAAAAAAGTCTTATCATCATTATCAACCTCGGGCCCGTGTTCTCAGTTTGTGCTGGGGGGGAAGGCAGCCTACCGGGGGGTGGGCTGCTCATTGCCTCCAGCTCTCTGGGCTCTCGCCCATTGACAGTGGGGGCTTCGTCTGGGGTCTCCCTCCTTCCTCCTCTGGGGTGTGTGTGCGGTTTCCATCAGGATGTGTTGTGTGTGTCTTCTGAGCTCCTGGTGGGCCTTGGATGACCTGGGCCCCCTTGGTCTTTCCCTGCTTGTCTCTGGATCCTGAGGGGGGTGGCTGTGGCTTCTTGCCCTCATTATTGAATGTGTGAAAAGAGAGTGAAAAGGCAAACATTCAGTGAAAATTCTAAAAGCTCTGGGGAACATTGTCAAATCCTACAACAAAGTGCACAAAAACATTTCAGCTCTAAACAAATCATTCTTGACACTCGATGTTTTTGCTGAGGCTGAATAAAGTGCTTTGTTAAAGGAGTGGCATCATGTGATCCTCTTAATTTGTAACTCCACCTTTTGAGGTTTTTGGGTGTAGCAATCGTTCCTCTTAGTCAGCTATATAATAACTCCTCTCTGACACAGATCTACATCACCCCCAGGTGCAAAATCGTCAGTTTTCCTGACAGACACAGACACCGTAACAGGTAAGCAGATACAAATCAGATATAGATGCACCTTTCAGTAATGAACCGATGGAAAGAAAAAGCAGAGATTTATTAATCTGAAATACAGACTAAACAGAAGCTCAGGATATGAAGTGATTACTGTGGTAGTGTGAAAGTCATATCCAACATCATGACAGAAAGCATTCATACGATGATGTGAAAAACACCAGAAACAAGATGTGTGGTTTCCTGCAAGCCACAAAGGATCTCTGCCATTTTCTGCTTGTGTTCAGTCAAGATGAAGTTGCTGCTAGTTGCTGCTGCTGTCCTGGCTGTTGCCAGCTGTGCCAGCATCACTCTGGAAGATTTGGAGTTTCACACCTGGAAAATGAAGTTTGGTGAGACAGCAGACTCTTCTATTCTTATTAGCTTTTTGTGGATCATGTTTTATTAATTAATGAATAATCATAGCTATTTTCCTTCATTCTTTTTGTGACAATATCCTTTTCTGACTGGTAGAAAAATCCTACGACTCTCCATCAGAGGAGGCTCAGCGGAAGCAAGTCTGGCTCAACAACCGCAAACTTGTCCTGATGCACAACACCTTAGCAGACCAGGGTTTGAAGTCCTACCGCCTTGGTATGACCTACTTTGCTGACATGGTATGTGCAAAAAAGAGATTCTAGTGAGCGTTTTTTTATTATCAATATGTGATTTGTCATCAGTATGTTTAGTTGAAATTCCAAAGATTGCATATGGAAAAAACAAACAAAAAAAAGAACACTGATGTTGTCTCTGGTCATCAGGAAAATGAAGAGTACAAACAGCTGATTTCCCAGGGCTGCCTCGGCTCCTTCAATGCTTCTCTGCCTCGTGGTGGCTCTACCTTCCTGCGGCTGCCTGAAGGTGTTAAGCTACCCGAAACTGTTGACTGGCGAACTAAGGGATACGTCACTCCAGTCAAGAATCAGATGATGTGTGGCTCCTGCTGGGCCTTCAGTGCAGTGAGTACATATAACTCAGAGTTTTCTATTTTTGTACTGTTGAAAGTTTGCTCAACTGTTGTCTGTTTTAAACTGTGATCATCCTTATTGCAGACAGGCGCACTGGAGGGTCAGGTCTTCAGGAAGACAGGAAAGTTGGTGTCTCTGAGTGAGCAGCAGCTGGTCGACTGCTCTCGCAGATATGGCAACCACGCCTGCAATGGAGGCTGGATGAACAATGCCTTCTGGTACATCATAGACAATGGAGGCATTAACACTGAGGACGCCTACCCTTATGAGGCTGAGGTAAACAGAAAGTTCTGTTTCCAAAAACATTCCACACCAGACTTCATGTCGATTAAGATCATAATCTTTCAATGTTCACTATAAGGTGTTCATCACCTGACTATCATGTTCTTGACAAATAGCAGAGTTGGAGATGCAAATTAGCTGATTCATTTCCATCACCTTAATCATCATGGCCCTGCATGATGTACAGTACTGCCAAAAATATATAATAGCTCCAAGCCCTGTAAAGCCCACAGTACGAGCAACTTTACCGACTTCTTTTAAAATCCATCCTTATCAACATAAAATATGTAAATACTGAGTTCACTAATATAACTGTCACCACCACTTCATAATGTGTCTGTACAGTTATTTATGACGTTTTTTCTTTCAATTAGGAACAACAATGCCGTTACAGGGCTAATGGAATTGCTGCCACATGCACTGACTATGTTAATGTGGAGCAAAATAATGAAGAAGCCCTGAAGGAGGCTGTAGCCACAATTGGACCTGTTTCTGTGGCCATGGATGCATCTCACGAGTCGTTTCAACTCTACCAATCAGGTGCAGACATTGAAACACTGTTTGGAAAATGCAGAGAAAAATATGTGAAATTTTTATTTGTCTTTTATATCTGTAAGTCTGATTAACATGTATTTCCAGGAGTGTATGATGAGCCCAGGTGCCGCAAAACAGTGACCCATGCTATGCTGGCTGTGGGTTATGGTAGTATGAATGGACATGACTATTGGCTGGTCAAGAACAGGTAAATACCCACACATGATGCTTTTAATTCATGTACTTGACTCCTTTTATTTTTATATTCATTATTTTATTTATTTTAGCTGCTAAAGTGTTGTTAATTTGTATATTTCTGTAGCTGGGGTCTTCATTGGGGAGACCAAGGATACATTCTGATGGCCAGGAACCAAGACAACCAATGTGAAATTGCTAGTTACGCAAGCTATCCTGTGGTCTGAAGCGGTGGAAGCAAATCCATCTGTATTTTCTTCCTTTTGTGTGGTGACCAAATTTACTTTGAGTGCCATTAAAACACAATAAACTTCTGAGCATCTAAAATATGTGTGTGTGTGTGTGTGTGTGTTGTTTTAAGTTATAGAACAGTAGTTGGCTGGTGATTATTGGAATATATTTATAAAGGTTTGCAAATGCAGTTGATAAGCTGGTAATATAAAGCTTTCTTACGATGTCCTAAATCATCTTAGTCATCTCATAGTTAATATTAACACAACATGTAGTGTGTTATTGATGATCAAATAATCAAGGTTTAAAATTAAAGAGGTTTACTGTCATTCCAATGAGGCAGCAGGAGAACAAAAATAAATAATAAACAAACAGGTAGACTGAACTGTTTTTTATCATTTGAGAGTGGTGAAAGTAGCATCAGCCTAGGCCATTTTACTGGAATCAATCATCAGTTCAGTCACCCAACTGATTTATACAAGCATTTTAATTACAACACTATGCCCTTATTAATTAAGAATTAAGAGGGTAAATAGTGTCAAGTGAGTTGAGATCTTGATAGCCTAAATAGCTTTAGTCTGGTACTAAGTGGACAATCATAATGAATCAAGAAAGTTATAAATTTTTAAAGAATGATTTATGTAATCAAAATCAGGAGCATTAAAATGAGTGAAGCATTAGAGTATGTGTGTGTGATAGGAAACCTGGCAGCAATGTGTTCAGGAAGATTGTGTAATCAATTGAGGCTGGGTAAAAAAGGGGAACCAAAACTGTTGGCCAGGAGATGAGTAGGGCAAAGTTAAACATGTCTACACACGTCTCAAAACCCAAAGGTTAACAAAGATGAAGTAATGGTTAATTTTAGCCCCCCAACTGGATAAGAACAGTGGGGTGATGATCTGTTATGCTGATGTGTCTTAGATTTAGGGTATAAAAGATGATGTGCAAAAGCATCAAGTTGAGAATTTCAGGATCGGCTCCCTTGGACAGGACTGCTCTACAGAGGACGAGCCCAAACCTACTGTGGACTTTCATTGGCTTTAACAGTTCTACCAAGAATTCTCCCTGCTCTTTGACTGATGGAGCTGGATATCGCATTGCTGTTTGATTTCTTTCCTTTGGACTTTGAACTAAGTCAAAGAGGACTTCACCATCGCAGCATAAGGATTACAAAAAAGGGGATTTAACCGAGGAGCATAAACCTCTTCTTTTTGGACTTCTTCTTTTCACTCCACTTCGCTGAGGCAGTTTCTAAGGATTGTCGTCGGGTGTGGTCGCTTCGGCCGAGTGACTCATCTGAAGCTTTCCCTTCCAAAAAGGATTTATGGACTGAATTGGACATTCTACTTTCCCCCCTTCTATTCATCAACCCAGCTCATAAGTAGTACTCTTTAATTGGAATTTATTAATTTTTATATTAGTTTTATGATTAATTAAGAATTGATTTTGAGCTAAATGCAATTGCTTATGCTGAACCTGCAAAATAAAATTTGACTCTAAAAAGGTCAGAAGGTCTCTTTTGACTATTATTTGTTTCTCATATGGTACAATATGTCACATGTGATAGGTCCTTAGGGCTGTTTTTCCAAGCCTTTAAATATTACCTGGCACTGTACCAAGTGCACGGATCTGCAGGAGTGAGCCACCACAACTAGATTGGGCTCGACCTCGGTAGCAACTGTGGGTGCCTCCCTAACTGGTGTACCGAGGAGGAGAGGAACCAGGACCGACTCTAGGACTAACGGTGGTTAGATGCCAGGCGAGTCACTCCAATTTCTAGCCTTAAGTATTGTTACACTGAATTCAGTTGGGGTAATACTCCGCTGACAATGTAACCAGGACCCCATGAAAGGGAGTAGGCTATGATGCATGTCAAAGTGTGTCAAAATTTGGGGATCTAACAATAGCAAACAGGTGCTGACATTCAAACTGTACACTCTGCTGACCTATTGACTGCTCAGTCACACACTTCACTTTCCAGTTGTCCTATTGTCTCCCTGTGGCATCACTGATATCATGAATAGCATTGCCATCAGGGCAGCAGAGGCAAGCCTAGTGCATCTGAAAATAATTCACATTGCACAATGTTTATTGTTACTGTAAGCTCATTGTTTCAGTCAAAATAGCCTTAAAAGGCATTACAGTTCTCTCCCCTAAACATGCACACAAACTGATTTCAGTATTGATTATATTTCTTTTTAGGACGATCTTGTTATTCTTCTAAAATCATTTTTGCTCTGTGCATGATGGTTAGAAGTTATTATTGCTTCAACATCCATTACCCATCACAACACATAAAATATGTTGTGATATGTCAGCTGTGCAGAGGTATGTATTTTTGGATTGGCTTCATCCAACATGTTAACTTTACTGAAGTGGAACGAATCTGACGCAGCTGCTGTATTGACTTTGAGATTAGGGAACTTATCATTTGACCATTTTACTGTTATAAGTAGCTTTAAATTAATAGCTTCAATGAGTAAATGATTGCTTTGTTACTGGTTAAGTTTTTGTTATTAACGCACTCAGCTGTTTTTCTTCTATTTCCCAAGAACTTCAAATTTAGATTCGTCTCACCAAGGAAGACGAGTCTAAGAAACAGGAAACAATAGAGTACAGCGATGCAGCTGTGACAACAGTGGGAATAAAACTATAAATAAAAAAGACATAAGGCACAGGACATGACACAGAGGGGAAAAAATGATTCTGCCAAGAACAGAGGTAAACAGGAACTAACAACAGGACTTATAAACTATAATGAACAAAGAATCTACACCATGTAAACTGGGAAACACAACTGAAGAATCTCAATGAAAACAGAACCTAAAAGAACAAAACAAAAATGCTGTGCAAAAGGCCCAGGACTATGACAATCAGCGAGAAAGAGTAAACAAATAGCAGCAATACTGAAAGTTTTAACTTTACTAGTTAAAGTTAAAGCTAAAGTTAAAGGAATACTCCGCTCAGCAGAGCTCTGTCTCTTTGTCAGCCTGGCTGAAGGCTGAAAAGAAACCTGGTGTTGTTCTTATTTTCTTCAATCAGTAATCTATTACCCAACCTGTCATAAAAACAAGAAAGCACAATGTTTTAAAATAGACTGAAGACACTATAAATATGACAAAATAACATTGCATGTTGAATAATTACAAATGTAAACTTTTCACTAAGTCTTTAACTGAACTTTACTCAATCAGGCTCCAACTGAGTAGCAGTCAATATGATAAAAAAAAACAGCTTAAAAGAGATGAGCAGCTAACCTTAAAGATAACATTTCACTTACCTTACTTAATTCTGAACAGTGAACAATAGGAAACTGCAGGGAACATAACACACATGTGTTATAAGCCAGTGGGTATTAGCTACATTTATCAAGAAATCTTTTAATAGGGATTGTATTATTTTTTTTTGTAATTTCCCCATTGTGGGATCAATAAAGTATCATAAAGAAAAGAGGAAATAAACACAATTTTAAAATTGTCATTTTGTAATGTTGTCATTATGTTTTCTGTGTTTAAACTACAGATATCTATAAGTTTACCAAATAAATGTGATATTTTTAGCATATTCTTACTTAGTTAAAACTGTTCGGTTAACATGGTTTTCACCATGACTGTATTTACACAGAAACTCTTCCTCCAGCGCCCCCTGGTGTGTGGGTGACGGAACCTGCAGTTTGTTCCTAAGTTCAGATGTAACACATCAGGAAAAACTCCTTAAAGTCACTGAGAAATGATTTGACATCATTAGCCTTTCATATGGTGGCAGGGATGTTGCTATGATGCTGAGACAGTGGGGGCTTAGCCCAGCTTTGAAATGTGGCTTTCAGTAACAGAACATTTTTATGAAATTACTGACTATACTTTATAGTTGAATGAATCTAAAATGTCAAATACTGTGTGCTACCTGAAGGCTGCAGCCAGGTGTGCTTCACTGAAATAAACAGGTGATGCAATCTGACTCCTTCAGCTTCTTTCCTTTTTTTAAGCAGCAGGAGAAAAACCTGCAGGAAACATTCAAAGCTCGATGCTGATGAAGCCGTCATGTTGCAGTTTGAGCTTCTATTGTGCCATAATGGAGCCTTTTAAACAGTGTCAGCTCTGTTTGCTTTTGATTGCTCTCCTGTTCTTCCCCTTTCCTGTTGTTCTTCATCTCTTCTGCTCCCTCCTCCTCTCAGCTCTCACAATACTGTTTTTACTTCACTCTGCAGTTAATCATTAGTTATTATTAATCTCTGTCTCTCTTCCACAGCATGTCTTTTGTCTTCTCTCCCTCCCCTCAGCCTCAGTACACCCTCACAACACTTTTAGGTGTGCCAGGTCTGTCCAGCATCTTCCCCCACCAACTGATCCAACTCACCACCAGGTGGTGATCAGTTGACAGCTCAGCTTCTCTCTTCAACCAAGTGTCCAGAACATACGGCCGCAGATCTGGTGATACGATTACAAAATTGATCATCAACCTCGGGTGCCACGTGCACTTTTTTGAACATGGTGTTCATTATGGACAAACTGTGGTTTGTACAGAAGTCTAATAACAAGACACCATCAGAGTTCAGATCAGGTAGGCCGTTCCTCCCAATCACGCCTCCAGGTCTCACTGTCATTGCCCACGTCACCAATGATGGAGTCACTGGATGGAGCACTCTTAAGCACCCCACACAATGACTTCAAAAAGGGTTGGTACTCTATACTGTCATTTGGCGCATAAGTGCAAACAACAGTGAGGACCCGTTATCCGGCCCGAAGGTGCAGGGAAACAACCCTCTCGTCCACCGTTGAAAACTCTGACGTACAGGCAGCAAGCCAGGGGATACAAGAATACCCACCCCAGCTTGCCGCCTCTGACCGAGGGCAATTCCAGACTGGAACAGAGTCCATCCCCCATCAGAGAGATGACATTCCATGTCTCAGTAACCGGTCACGATAGCTGGGGATTGGTCTGCCAGCACCTGTGCCATTGGCCACCGCCTGACACACACTGCACCTGACCCCTACAACGCCTCGTGCGGGTGGTGGGCCTAAAGGAGGGCAGGCCTATGTCGCGTCTTTGGGCTGCGCCCAGCCGGGCACCACAGGCTACCAACTGCCTCCACTTCCACAGGGGCACAGATCTGAAATTAGGCAATCTATAAATACACAATTTCAAAACATGACCCCTGGACTAATTAAAGCCACCCCCCCCCTTTCCTTCAGTAAATGAGTAAATAAAAACTATAATTAAAAAGAAAAAAAGGATAACTAAAACTGTACTGAGAGTTTAGAAAGCTAACTAAAACGAACTGAAATTAGAGATAAAATGGCCCTTGTTTTCGTGTTTGTCATTTTATTTCAGTGTTTCAACTGATAAAAACTAGTTTCAGCTGACATCCATAATTCAAAATCAACCAAAGGTCTGAAACATGGGAAGCTTTTTTAAAAGAATATCTGGTCTGTGAAAGTTTATCCAAGATTCATTCATCAACTGCGTCGCCAAGTCAGGAGACAGAAAGTGAAGCGGTAAAAGTGAAAGGTGATTCGACTGACAGAAGTGAACATAATGTAACACAATAACAGAGTCTCAGTGAGAACTTTTCCAGCTGACTCTTTTCTGTTGTTTCAACAAGCCAGTGTGGATATTACAGAAATGTCTCAGGGGTACAGATTTTGGTAAGTGGTACATATTACAATCAATATATTTTACCAACTTTCAACTGTTGAATGTGCAAAATCATGTAGTCATAATAAAGAATAGTTTGCCAAAACAGTGCTTGCTGAGCTGAGCTCAGCTGATCTGCTGCTATGATGCCATCCAACTCATGAATCAGCTCCTATACTCAAACAGGACGGTGCCCACAAACACACCTCAAAGCGCGGCAGAAAACACTTGAGATCCTCCACCTGACCTCAGTTCCAGTGAACAACTGTGGCAGAGTGAAACACTTAAACTCTGTTACACTAAATTGCTTTTGCTGAGGTTGAGTAAAATGATTTCCTCAAAGAGTGTCATGTGATCCTCCACTTAACGTACAGCTCCACCTTTTTCAATGTCTGTCTGAGTGGTTGGCAGTCACCAGAATCAGTGTGTAACTATAGCCAGCTATATAAGAACTCCTCTCTGACACAGACTTATATCAGTCATAGGTGGTCATACCCCAAACTTCACATCAGATACAGACACCGTGACAGGTAAGTAGCTACAGCGAATACAGCAAGACACGTAGACAAGTGTAAATACACTTTTTAGTAACAAGTGACATGAGAAGCATCAGAAACAACACGAGGGGTTTCCTGCAAGTCAAAAAGGATCTCTGCCTTTTTCTGCTTGTGTTCAGTCAAGATGAAGTTGCTGCTAGTTGCTGCTGCTGTCCTGGCTGTAGCCAGCTGTGCCAGCATCTCTCTGAACGATCTGGAGTTTCACGCCTGGAAACTGAAGTTTGGTGAGACCGCAGAACTCTTTTTTTAAGATGCTGTTGATCATGTTTTTTAGTCTTTAAAATATTGTCAACAAGCCTCAAATTTGAAAGAAATGTGAGCCCAGTCTCATATGTTTACATGTGTAAAGGTTCAAGAGATTGAAGTACAGGGAAAATCTCTTAGCTGAGATTAGAATTTTATTTGTTATTGACTGATCACAGATGATTTACTTTTGTTCTGTTTTTGATTATTTCCTTTTCCGTCTGGCAGAAAAATCCTATGAATCTCCATCAGAGGAGGCTCAGCGGCAGCAGATCTGGCTCAACAACCGCAAACTTGTGCTAATGCACAACATCTTGGCGGATCAGGGTTTGAAGTCGTACCGCCTCGGTATGACGTACTTTTCTGACATGGTATGTGCAGAAAAATGTGTCATTCAGGTTTTACACTTCACTATTTAAACTTTCATCAGTATTTTGGGTTGCAATTAGCACATAAGAATGCAGAAAACTACATTTTGGATAAAACCCCCATTAATTTTGTCGCTTTTCATCAGGAACATGAAGAGTACAAACAGCTGATTTCCCAAGGCTGCCTCGGCTCCTTCAATTCTTCTCTGCCTCGCCGTGGCTCTTCCTTCCTCCGACTGCCTGAAGGTGTCGATCTGCCCGGCAGTGTCGACTGGAGAGCTAAGGGATATGTGACTGATGTCAAGGATCAGAAGATGTGTGGCTCCTGCTGGGCCTTCAGTGCAGTGAGTACATAAAATTTAGTATTGTGTATTTTTGTACCATGGGAAATTTTGTTCAGCTGTTGTCTGGTTTACAATTGATGCATCCTTATTGCAGACTGGCTCACTGGAAGGTCAGCACTTCAGGAAGACAGGAAAACTGGTGTCTCTGAGTGAGCAGCAGTTGGTCGACTGCTCTGGCAGTTTTGGCAACAGGGGCTGCAATGGAGGCTGGATGGAACGGGCCTTTTTGTATGTCAAAGAGAATGGAGGTATTGACAATGAGGAGTCTTACCCTTATGAGGCTAAGGTAAATAGACAGCAATATGTCAAATGCATGTCACATCAGATCTCTTGTTGACGTAAATCACCTCTCAATTAGAATGGATTTTGCCGTTACAACCCTCAAACTATTGGTGCCACATGCAGCGGCTACGTTGATGTGAATAAATATGATGAAGAAGCACTGAAGGAGGCTGTGGCCACCATCGGACCTGTTTCTGTGGCCATCGATGCTTCTCATGCGTTCCGATTCTATGAATCAGGTACAAACATTGAAATAGTGTGTTGAAAATGCCAAAGAAAATATATTCAAATAGAAAAAGAAAGGCAGCGTTTTAGTTGTTTTCCATACCTGTCAGTCTAATTTACATTTATTTAAAGGAGTGTATGACGAGCCTGAGTGCAGCAGATCAGAGCTGAGCCATGGTGTGCTGGTTGTGGGTTATGGTACTCACTCTGGACATGACTACTGGCTGGTTAAGAACAGGTAAATACCCACATGTGATGCTTATATTTTAATTCATGCTCTTCACTCTTTCTAATGTTCACTGAGTGCTGATGCACAGCTGCATAAAAGTTTTCTTTCTCTATCTTTCTATCTTTAGCTGGGGTTTTAGATGGGGAGATATGGGATACATTAAGATGAGCAGGAACAAATCCAACCAATGTGGGATTGCTACTGCAGCGACTTACCCGCTGGTCTGAAGAGCTGGGAAGAAAATCCAGTGCATCTTTTGACCATCATCTTCAAAGATTAATCTAAAAACTATATATGTGTGTATTCTGTGGTTCATTAACTGGTTTATTAATTACATTTGAAGGTCGAGGACAGAGGCGTCAAACTCTGAAAACACAGTGTACGTGGCGGGCCAAACAGGACTGACCTTAACTGAACTGTCTAAAACTGAAAATATAAGAGCGCTATTTACCTGCAGGCCGTTAATAATAGCCCTTTGAATTAATCTTTCTGGCCATATACAATTATATTGTGGGCCAGATCCAGCCCGTGGGCCTTGAGTTTGACACCTGTGGTCTAAGACTTTCCTTGGTGAGGCTGAGACCAGTAACAATTATTTAACTTTTGTCATTTCTTTTCTGAACCAAGTTACGTAAGGAAAAGTCTTTTTGCTTCTGGCGTGTGATTGTGTTTAATGGAATAACTCTTTAAAGGCTGCCAATAATTATTGGGAATAAAAAGTTTCACACTGAGACATACAAATTCCTTTGTGTCACTGTCAATGTGTGACTTAATAACCATGCAGTGTTTTTTTGTAGCATTAGAACGTGTGGTATTATTAAATTCGACCCTATTATCCAGAGAGAGAGATATTCAGAACCTGTGTTCTGAAAGCCAGGGGCTTTTCCTGTACTGCATCCATGGATTACATTTTTGTTTAATTGAGAAATGTCTCAATAGTTATCAATTGTCTTGAAATGGTATAACATAATAACTCTGATGCACCTTCAACTGGTCGTTATTGCAACAAGATCAATATGATCGTGGGGTTAGTGGTGGAGTTAGTTTCCATCATCATGTTTATCATCATCATGTTTATCAGTATCAAATCAATATTACATATTTGCAGCCACTATTTTAATATATTCAAAATTAATAAACCACTGCAAACTGTAAGTTGCCAACATGGACAAAGTATTGATCCACTTATTCTTTACAAGGTCATGGGGGTCTGGAGCTCATCCTAGCTGTCAAAGGGCAAGAGTCAAGGTACACCCTGGACAGGTCACCAGCCGGTTGCAGGGCTAAGACAGAGAAACAGACAACCATTCACAATCACACCTAAGGTCAATTTAGAATCACCACTTTATTTCTCAAAGGCTAGGGTCACGACAGGTGGGGTGCAAACAACCTGGGAGAAAAGTCACATTTGGTATGCATGACTGACGGTGCAAAAACAGTGAGTTTAGGTGTCAAAACGTTTCTGAGGACATGATCAGTTCCTCTGCAGTTTGTTGTAGGATTTGAAAATGTTCAAGGAGCTTTTAGAGAGCAGTCCTTGGTCTTCTTTGGTCTCAAGTACTTTCTGCAGAGCTTTGAGGTGTATTTGGGGACAATCTGCTCTCTGAGAATGAGCTGAGCCATGAGCTGAAGTTGGGATGAGAGCAGCAGATTAGCTGAGCTCAACAAGCCCAGGCTTGACAAACTAAGCTTGATTCTGGCTGTATGACATATGATATATTTACCAGCTAAAATATGCATCACTGAGACTCTAAAATTCATTCTGGCTTCTTGACACAAGAGACAAGAGAATGAAGCAGAAAAGTGTTTCATTTCAGAGTTAGACCCCATTACTGTTTGCTCACCTTTGCCAATCAAATCACTTTTCCCCTTCGCCTCTTCATTTTCTATCACTCTGCCTGCATTTGACAATTGAATCAGAGGTAACCACTTATAAATCACAAAATGCTATATAGATGTGGAGAGAAAAATGCAATGGTGGTTGTGTTGAAATGACACTTTCATTCTGCTACAGAAAGTAAAACTGTGGACAGATGAAGCAAGAAATGTTACTGGGGTTGGCATAAACAGCTGTAACATCACTCTGGGGTCTTGGCTAGCTTTTTTTCACAGCAAGGTTTAGGAACGTCTTGTGTTGTATGATCTTGTTCATGAAATAGAAAGGGGTGGTGGGAGGAGAGGGAGGGAAGGATAGGGAGAAAGAGGAATTGAAGGGGTGAAGGTGGAGAAAATGAAGAAAAAGTGGAGAGAGGGAGGATGAAGCCATTGCTCTCCTCTACCTTTGTGTTGCTGGGAGACGCGTCACATCATATTCATTTCTGGTTTTTGGTTTTCTTGTGCTGCTCGTTCTTGTTCAGCTCTTTGATTCTGTTCAGCAGCTGCGGCTCTGCTTCTTCCATTTTCCAGCTTCTTTGCTTCCTTCACTTTCAGTTTGAGCTTCTTTGCTTCCTTTTTTTGCTGTTTCAGCTGTTTCAGAGCTTTTTTACACTCTTTCTCTGTCAGTTCATTCTCTGCCATTTCTGTTTTTATTGAGACTTCTATTTTCTCCTCTTCAAGTGCTTGTTGTGCAGACAACAATTAGTTATTTACCTTTTCTATTTCTAGTTTTGCTACTTGGATTCCTCTTTTGTCCTCTTCCAGAGCATTCAGAGTCCCTCTTTATATTTTCTGATTCTTTCTTGGCCACCAGGTTCCTTTATTTTCTTCTTCTTCTGAAACTTTCTGCACTTCCTTCAGTTTCTGTAGGACATGTTCTGCTTCGTTCTTTAAATTTCCAATTTCTTCTTGTGCCTTCTGTTTTCCTTTTCTCTCTTCTTCTAATGCTTTCTTCACTTCTGATGATTCCTTCTTTACAATTTCCACTTCCTTCTTTGCATTTTGGGTGTTTCATGCATCTACTTTTCCTCCTCTTCCAGTACTTTCAGTACTTCTAGCAAGTCCTTCTTTACTGTCCCAATTTCCCTTTTGCCTCCAGTCTTCCTTTTGTTTCCTCTTCTTGTGCTTGTTGCACTTCCAGCTGTTTCTGTGTGACATTTTCTGCTTTGTTCTTCAAATTTCCAGTTTCTTCTTGTGCCTGCTGTTTTCTTTTACTGCTTCCTTCACTTCTGACAATTTTTTCTTTATAATTGTTCTTTCTGTAAGCGGACTCAATGGTCTGAGCTGCTCTTCTTGCATCCTCTTTTAATTTTGTATTTTCAGCCTGCGTGGCTTCAAAGGCCTCTCACAGAGTGATCAGCTCAGACACAGTCGTGAACGGGAAGGCGCTCATCAGTCCTGCTGTGAGGCTTTGTCGGTTCATTGTGTTTTTTTCACCAAGAAACAAAGCTACTGATGAGAACCTATTAGCCCCCCCTCTATGAAAATGTCATTTTTTAAAAAGTGTTGTTACATTTCTTCTCAATCAATTTGGAGCAGTTCTCAAAGGAAGTCATTCTCATCAGGAAGTCATTTCCTCACCCACGTAAGCGTTTCTCATTGTCTTTGCACATGCTACTGTTGTTTACACCACAGAAGATATTCATTACTGTGTTGATGAACTTCTCACTTCAATCATACAACTCATTAAAACAGTTTGTACTCTTGTCTTTCACAGCACTCAATCTCCTATTGCATTAGTGTGTTTCAATTAAATTAACTCAAACCTTTTCACACACATTTTATATATATATATATATACATACAGAGAGTGAGAGAGAGAGAGAGAGTCGTGAATAAGACCCCGAGATACTTAAACTCCCCAAACTGGGGCAAGAACATGTCCCTGAGCTGGAGAGGGCACGCTATCCCTCCACACACACAGGGAACAAAAGGTGAAACAAATGAAACTAATAACACAGAGGAAGCAAAACTAAACACAAAGTACAAGGAACATGACACTGTCCAAATGAAACAAGGAAATGACCAACCATGACACACATGTAGACTGTTTACACGACAGTCTGGAAACGGCGTAGTTTTCCCGCCTACATGGAGACGTTACAGAAACGCTCTGTGTTTACACTAAAATGCTTGAAACAATGAAAACGATGCAGTTCCCATTGCCAGGCCACAAGGTGGTGGTGTTTTTTGAAAAGTTTGTTTACACAACACGTGTTCTGCCTTTGATAAGTTTTAAGTTACACTGCCCTAGAACTCCCTCCTGTGGTTGTTTTGTAGTATTGTTTTTGGTTACGATAATATAGGAAGTAGATTCAAGATGGCGGAACGTAACGCCGACTGTTCGTGAGTTAAGCTATATCAATCTTGAAACGTTGTTGTTTTGAACAAGATTTGTTCTTTTACGATGGTCGAAAGTGGACAATGGTCAGAGGCCATTCTTCAATAAAGATTCAAAAACGAGAAGAGAAGTTTTTTTATTGGAGCATCGTTATCTAGCTGTCTAGCTGGTGAAAAAGGGAAAGTTCAGAGCGAGGACAGCATAGTCAAAGAACAGCAGCGCAGCGGGCAACAACCACAAGGAGATATTCAGTGCGTCAACCATGAGCCGAAGGTCAGAAAAAATGGAGAACAAGGATAATGTAAGCAACACAGACGCACATTCTAAGTCTACACGCTCACGGACATCCAAGCGTTCATCCACAAGTTCTGCCGCATTAAAAGCACGAGCAAAGCAGAGGCTGCACGTGCACAGCTAGCATATTCGGAAAAGGAGGCAGCCATAATGAAACAGAAAACTGAACTCGAGGCTGATTTGCATGTTTTGAGTTCTCAGAAGACTGCTGCGGCTGCCGAAGCAGAAGTTGCAGTATATGAAGAGGAGGAGGGACTCTCAAAAAGTGTTCTGGACTATCCATTAGTGGGACCACCCGCTAGCCCAAAACAGCGTACGGCAGAGTATGTACAAAAACACTCAGATATTTGCATTGAAGGATTCACATTGCAAGTAGATCCTCTCGCCTGTCACAAGGCTGCACGTGAACAATGTGAAAAGGCTATGAATGCAGAAATAGATTATCACAGCGCACACAGTGCAGAAGAGGCTAAGGTTAAAGTGGAGCACCTAGCACAGCAAAGAGAGGAGCTGAGTCCACCAAAACTGTATCCATTTGGCACACCTCAAACAGCTACAGAGCCACAGGGTGTACAGAAGATTGCCAAGTACCTCACAAGGAGAGAAATGTTAAGTACAGGTCTTTTGCAGTTTGACGACCACCCAGAGAAGAAGAAGAGAAGACCGCCCAAGAAGAGTTGGATTTAATGGTGAAATGGCTTGGAGCTGAGTCTGGTCA
>VUQK01041275.1:0-22652 GCA_015106715.1 Bujurquina vittata
GCCTGGTGCCTGGTGCCGCTCTGTGGAGAGGATGGTGTTTCTATGTTCCCCATAGACTCTTTAGGGGAACGTAACAATAGCACAGTGACACAAACCTAAACAATGGAGGGAGGCGAGAGATGCGTGTTTTCTAGCTGGAAATACGGGCACTATTTTGAGTTTGTGTCAGCTAAAGAAGTTTGATGTTGAGGCGGCAGGTGGGGTTGCTGCCGGTGTTCTGCCAAAAAGTGTTTTTTTGGTGTTTGCCAGAAAATGATTAACTGTTTTACAAGGTAGAAAAAATGCAGTAATCAGTAAAGTAACTAAGTTACTTTTACAGGCGTAATTAGCAATCACTAATCGGATTACTTTTTCAAGGTAACTGCCATCACTGACAGCAGGTAAACTGTACATCAAATGTCCAGCAGATGTCAGTATTCTTAAATGAGCTGTTAAAGGCTTTTGGTGAATCACTACTAAAGAGAACATGGAGCAACACAAGACTGACATCTGACCCAGGGAAACCTAAGACAATAAATACTCAGAGGGAACGAGGGGGGAGTGGAAACAAGAAGTAGCCAAACATGGTACATGCAGACTCACAAAGGGAATCCAAACCTGACTAAACAGAACACAACTACAACACAGGCTGACACAAGACGGGGAAACCACTAAACAGGGAAGACACCTGAAGTCTGCCGTGAACCAGAAAACGCTGGAACACCAGTGTCACTGTCCACAGCGAAGTGAGGTTTACATCCCCGTGGACTGAAAGGGTTCCGACCAAGAAAGAAGCTCCCACTCCAAAATTGACACCTTCAAGCTCGACTGAAATTTGCAGCTGCCCACGTGGGCGAACCAAAAGTATGATGGTCAGATGAGACAGAGATTGAGCTATTTGGAGACAGTGAAAGGAGGTATGTGAGGTATAAAGGTGAGGCTTTCAAACCTAAGATACTGTCACAGCTGAAAAGCATGATGGTGGTAGCATGAGTGGTCCTGGTACATTGTTCAAAGTGGATGGAATAATGAAGGTGGACTACCTCATTAAATGTTAGATTTAAAAAAAAAAAATCAAACTCAGCTCAGACAGAGTTTACTGATGAACCTGTGATATTAGTGACAAGGACAGCAGCAGATCCCAGGGGCACATCTGCCTTCTTGTCAGTTTTTACTCCATTTCATTGTGTGAAAAACGAATCCGTAAAACTTTGATCTATTGATGGAATGGAGTAACCTCACTTTTTTATGGAGAAATTCAGTATTTCTGACATTATGAGCTAAAAATGCTTTAATGTTCCCATTAATAACCGTTTCTATTCTGATCAAAGATCAACTTCAGTGACCGATGGCGGCTCTCTGACAGCCACAGCGCAGGTGTTTCACTGAGTCACTGTTTCTAGAGGTCAGCCGTAGCTTCACATTTAACTGAAAACATGCAGGGCAGCTTTTCAAGTCTGTAATGAATGTAAAGCTTCACCAATAAAGGAACATACATTATAAAAAATATCTCAGCTTTATAGACTATAAATATTTCAGTCCAGGTTTGAGAGGATGAGCCATTTTAAATAAACAGAAAAAATGAAGCCATTATGAATGGATGTGGACGGGATGAGCTGGGAAGTGACTGGAGCCTGAACTGGACCTGGGTCTTATCCGGTCTGAATACATGATCCTGATCCATTTGGATCCTCATGCTGTGCAATTGGATTCAGACAGTTTGCTGATCCCTTCATGCAGATCCTTTTTTTGGATCGGCCCACTGAGACTGATTTTCAGTGGGAAAAATAACTTTCAAAATGTTGACAGCATTTAAGTCACATTGAACACATTTAGTTCAGTTTTTAAGTCTTAAAATATTTTCATCCTCATCTCCAAGATCCATTTTTCCATCAGTGACCTTTTATAACACGACCAGTGATCGATCAGTGTGTTCTGCATCTAAAGCTTCATACAGATCAGTGATTTAAACTGATGATACAGGAAGTACAGTAAATATTTCAGAGGAACTGACGTCTGCATTACTGAGCAGTTAGAAAGATGGAGACTTCAGAGCCAATTATAAATCCCTGACATCATCACTCTGTCCTTACAGCCTATTGAAGTGAACTCCTGTAAAAGCACTTATGTACAAAAAGAACAACCTAATACTGAACCTGGATCTCAGTACTTGTAAAAACAAACATCTGGAGATGAATTTGCTCCTCTGACAGCACCTTTATGAGGAAATGAATCAGACATGTTTTGTGCCACTTGTGTCTCAATATCTGGCCAACTAATAAGCTTATCCACACAGATGGAGTTAGTAGAATCATAGTTTATTTGGAAAAAGAAACATGTGGGAAAAAGAACGAGCATTTGCTGTCTGAACACGCAGATATTATTTTATTCATCTGTACAAACAGAAGGTTTCTCGGGCAGAAGGCAGCTCTTCACTCCTCCCTCCACGGTTTGGGCTGGACCTTCCCGACAGGTGACAGATTCCAGGTTATGCCAGTCGAGGTCACCACCTCCGCCAAGACACAAAACTTATTTTAGAGCAAAGGAAAACTACAACTTTTTTGTTTTTTTAAATCATCACCTGCTGCAACAGACAAAACAGACCTTTTGAAAATGTGGAGCCAGTTAAAAGCTTTTCTTTTGGTCAATCTGAGTGAGGTACTGACATCAGTGCAAAACTGGACTTCAAATTTTAATATCAATTATATTTTTGGCTTCCGCTGATTATTAAAAAGACGACAATCTAGATAAAAAGGTTATTTTACTGCAGTCTGTTTAGAAATAATACCATCTTTGGTAATAAGATTCCTTTTATTGTCCTTGCATACGCAAGCATACACAAGGAGACTGGGCAAATGTGATGAGACTGAACTTACATATGCCCATATGGATGTGCAGAAGATTGCTCCACCGATCACCAGACCAGTGCCGTACTTGGAGTGGAAGTCCTGGCGGACGCTGGATCCATGCCTCACCTGCCGCACGGCCTGGCCTAAACAGCAAGAAGAAACGGAGCTCGCATCAATGACTGAATGAAAAATAAAGATCTGACGGATAAAAATTAGACCCGGAATCCTAATCAGAATGAATGAACTATCTTTGAGCAATGAAAGAAATGGTTCTCTTTTTATATGAGATGTCAAATATAATACCACAATACCTGCATTTATTTAGAAGTGTATTCACAGAGCCTTTTCTTTTCTCCCCATTTTCAAAATTTCAGGCTATCTATAAGAAAATTCCATCTATGCATCTCACAATTGTGATTTATAAACCAAGTATCTTAAGATTTCAACAAAAAAATATGACATACTAGCCCATAATATTAAGTTCTGTATGGCAAAATCATTTTTGGCATAACAAGTTTCCATTATATTAATAATGTTTAAATGAACAAACAACATGGCACGCTGAGTGTAGAATAAAATAACGTTTGTACAATATTACAACGACCTCTGGTTGACAGCTCATGACACTGTTTATTACACCCTTTGATTAAAAAAAATATGTGCGTTTTGTTGTGACACTGGTCTGTGGAAAATCGCGGACATTCCACCACAATTTCGCTTTCTGCTCGCCTCGTTTGAGGACAAACAAAGACTTGCCCTCCTTATTTACCTTTGCAGTATCTCACACTCCTATCACATGGCACCATTAGCATACTTTTAAAAACGTTTAGCTACAAATAAAGAAAGGAGCATTATGGGTAGCCTTTCGTGTCTTCGAGTTATGCAGGTCACAGGGTCGGACAAGGACATGCTGATTGCATAAAGAGCGTATTAAAAACGTATTAAATACTCTCTCACTCACTCACTTACTAGAAATAATTCTGAATATTTAATTGCGCATAATGTAAGTCTGCTTTAGGGGTGCTAATGTTAGCTTGTGGGCACGCTGACTGCGGTCACCGACCCAACAAACTCCCAGCCGACAGGTGTTAAACAGCCCACCGGCACATGAATACAATCATTTAGGACGAGTTTATATAAAAAAAAATAGCTCCTTTCTTACCACTGATGTTCACTGCAGCTTTAGCAAACCGGTACATGTTGCCTAGCCTTGCGTCTTCAGATACCCTTGAAGTACGGAAGTATGGAATATGGCCGCCGCACGTAGACAGAGCGGAATTTATGCCGCGTTCAGGTCCAATCGTCAACTAGTCTAGTAAAGCAAATAATAGCTGTAACAAAGTTCTAACCGCGATGATCGTTATCAGTTTCCACGCACCACTATTATGTCTGCAACCTGTGAACTAAATGTCGTTGAATGCAGCACAGTTACGTAAAAATAAACCACGTAATATCAATTCTTGAGATTTTGCCAGCTCTGTTACAGTCCCTGAATACACCATGATAATGACTACCAACACGAGCATGCGCAGACAAAACCTGAATGTTAAACGTGAACATGGAAATTAAATTCTCCCTTTAAGCTGAAGCACAGCCGAAAATACGTCCACATAACCGTTAGCTGAATGTTTTTAAAAACACAACGCTAGGCTACGTTAATGTGGCGAAGAGAGTGTTATGATTAAATACTTTGCCAAACACGTTACTTAGCACCGTGTCAGGATGGCCGAGTGGTCTAAGGCGCCAGACTCAAGGATAATCTCCTTCCGCAGAGACGGGACTTCTGGTCTCCGAATGGAGGCGTGGGTTCGAATCCCACTTCTGACACATACTTTTTATGATCAATAACGATAATATAAATCAAACACAACAGACTGGAGAAGCCTATAGAGTAAAATTTCAACTAAATTATCAAGTTAATACTTGGTACAACTGTACCTCAACAATTTAAGGATTTCACACGTGGAAAATCACATTCTTTGAGGAAATATATGTGAAGTGAAATAAATGATATTGAATATAAGGTAGTTTGGCTGTATTGCATGCACATATTCTCATGTTTTCTTATTTAATAAAATAATTATAGGCATGGTTGAGTCTGATGTTACCAAAAGATCTCTATGAATGGTTATTTGTCACCTGCAATTTTTATCGCTCAGTTGTAGATCTATGTTATGGTTCTGAGCTTTCTGCACAAAACTGAATATTTTCAGCGGTAAATTCAGTGTAGAAATCCAGAGCAGAATGATCTACTGAGATTTCCCCCCACAGCTATCACAGAGAATGGTCTGAAAAAGAGAAACGAAACGAGAAAAAAAAGAGAAACAAAGCTGAAATCATCTCAAACCGGTTTCTTGAACATAACGATGAGGTCACCAGATCTGAATCCAACAGAGCAATTTGGGAAGTGGTGGAACAGGAGATTCTCATCATGGATTTGCAGCCGACAAACCTGCATAAACTGTCTGATGCCGTCATCAGATCTGGGAGGAATGTTTCCAGCACCTTGCTGAATCAGTGCCATAAACAATTAACCAACCCGGTAATTAAAAGTTGGTCCAACCCCAGTAGGCTACGAGCAACTGCACCTAATAAAGTGGCCAAGCAGAAACCCTCTGCTGATCCTCTCCATGCTCTCAGTGGAGGATGGGCAGCTTCTGAGATGAGATGAGATTCTCCCTGAAATCTCCACCTGTTTTAAATATTTTAGTATAGTAAAAGGAAATTCGTGCTCCTGCAGACACATTTTTATGTTTGTTTCTCTTTTAAAACCAACAAAATACATCACTTCTAAAAAAACTCATTTCATGCAGCCCAGTGACAATAATACAGTAAAATGTAGTTTAAGAGATCAGATTATGTCTGGAATGCTCTGATCCATAACACAGCCAATAATAATAATCTAGATGCAGATATAAAACCATAAAAGATTGTCAAGTCTTCATATTGCAGTTTTTTTTTAATTCAATCAAAACATCATTTAAGGGTTATAGCAGTATGACTGAGTGATGAGCATTTTATATACATGCATACCAGAAATGTCATCATATTGAATCTATTTGTTTTGTTTTACATGGAAGTTATGGAGAAGACAGCACATTTTTCTACAGTCAGAAAAACAACTCATGAGTTACAAAAACTCAAAATGGTCCTTAGAGTTTAACCGTCAGTCTGCCGCTGATGCCAAAAACCTGGTTAAACAGAGGCTGAACGCTGGTGATCTGAGACGGGTTTTTGGTCCTTCTGCCATCGTGGATTTAGTGCTAAAAAAAAAAAATGAGGTAAATAAATCAAGTTTGGGGTGTGAGGGGGTAATAACCTCTAGTGTTTGTTCATTTAAAGCAGCACCATGGTGACATCATTTATCAATACATATTCTTTCCAGCTCGTTTCCTGACAAGGTTTTTACACGCTTTACAGGCCAAAAACCAAAAGAATGCTTTTTTTATTTTTTTTAAAGGCTAGTTGACTAAAATGTTTAACTGTTGTTCTTTCAGCTGATTTTTAGGACGATTACAGGAGACCGCAGAGAGAATGATGGCCTATAACATCAGAGGACGCAATGACCTGGACAGCAGATGCCCTTCCTGATGCAACACCAAAAGGATTGTGCCTCTCTTCCTGGAATCAAACCGGGGGTCTTTCACCAGTTAGGTGAGTGTGTAAACCGCTAGACCGTGGAGCCACCCACGTAAGCTCCATCAAATCTGGACACTGTTTTTGTACAGCTACGAGTCCTCGACAGATAGTGCCGAGTTGAAATGCCTTCTTCATGGGATTATGAAGGTAAAGCTTTCCATAGCGTCAGTAAATATGAACCATAATTATACCGTTTTAAGGTGGTCAGTTAAGGGACATCAATTTTTATTTATTTATTTTTTTGGTGGTCAACTGTTAGGAGTCAGCGGACTCTCGTCACCATAAACTGGAGGACAGAGATATCAGCATCCTCTGTTTGATCACACGTGCAGCTACAAGTCTGCAGAGGTCATCAGTACAACGAGCCTGAGGCGAAAATTAAAAGTAGCTTGTGAAGAAAAGGACGCTTAAACGGATGCTTAGAGTGACAAAAGACGCGTTTTTGCTTGAACGTAACCTGAAAGGAGACTGCGCAATGCAGTGGCTACAGAACAATGAGAACATTAGTGTTTAGACCGCCTCCTTTTAGGCCCTGATTTGATGACGAAAGTCTGTCAACTGTTCTTTTCATTTTCTGTGATTTACGTATGCTTACGATGATGGATGTTCATATTAAACATGGCCAAAGTTTCAAATGTACAAGTAATCCCTGTGAGCCGAAAGCTTGGACTTTAAACTGCTCAGATTCAGATAGTTTCTCTCTACTTTTGGCTCTGTGTGAGGTCATAAAGACAGGAAGTCCCCAATACGGTCATCTCTGGAAGTAGGGCTGGGCCATATTATATCATTCACGATAATACTGGTAAAAAAATCGCCCGGGAAAATAAATTATATCATGATTCGCTGAAAAAAGTGCCCGTGTGACATTTGGGACATGACTAAAAAGTGCCTTTTTGTTTATACCTTTTGGGAAGGATAAATATATTGTATATATATCGTATATCGCCATTCAGCTAAAAAAATGTTGTGATATTAGTTTTGGTCCATATTGCCCAGCCCTGTCTGGAAGTGCCTACCTGCTGTTTGTGAGGGGTAGCCAATCAGGAAAAAAGGGGGGAGGGGCTAAAACAGCTTGCTTCAGACAGAGGCTCAACTTTGAACTAAAAACAATGCAAAAGCACTCTAGTAGAGAACAAGAATAAAAAATATAAAGCTGGAAATTAACATAAAACAACTCCTTTAAGCTAAAACGAGTAGCTTTCCCCAAGTATCAGGAATGGTGGGGGGGGAGAACACCTAGAATAGCAAAGATCCCTGTTGCTGGAAAACGCAAAGATGGGGAATGATGGGGAATGATGCGTACTGAAAGTAAAACCAAAGTAAACTTCAGACGGGAGTGATTTGATAGCTCAAAAACCACATTTTTCTTACACATCAGTAAAATTAAACTGCTTATCAGCCTAAAACAGACCGCTGTTTAAAAAGAGATCAAATCTGTGCAAGTGTGCTTTAAAATTAAATCTAATTTAAAAAACGCGCACACACACACACACACACACACACACAGAAAAAATGAATCCATAATGGGAATAAGACTAAGAAATACCAGAATTCTCTGTGATTGGCCATTCTGCGTCAAACCTCGAGTATATTATCCTAAATTTTGAATGAAAATTTGCTTCGTGAGATCCGTCTGTGAAACTGCAGGTACTCTGAGAACCAGTCACATGATCACCAGGAGCTCAAGCAAACGCTGGGATCAGTGCCTGAGAAATTATACTAACAACAATTAGACAACTCTACATTTCATTAGCATTTCTAACCATTAATGCCTTCAGATGAGATTAATAAAGAGGAACTGAATTCAGTCAGTGTATACCAGCTGAGATTGGTCCAAGAGTAGTAGGAGACGGACAAAAAAGTGGAGGAGTTTTCCCCGGGCGACCCTATTAGGGTTGTTAAATTACCAATATACATTAAGGCATCTTCAGCCCCTTGTGGTCCCGCTGTTTCACGCCTTAGTCCGCCTTTTTGTCTTTTCCTTCCTCATCGTCGGTGTACTCCGTCGGCTCCTCTCCTGGCTTCAGAAGCTTGCCGACGTAGTCGTACTTCACTGAAAGAGAACAAAAAAAATAAATAAATAAAAACGCATTTAAAGAGTTGAGGGGAGAAGAGCCGAGGTCGTCACGCTGTGATCTGCAGCTCTCTCACATTCCTGGAATTTATTCATGTGAACTTCCACCAAGTGGCCATAAAACTCGGCCAGAGCTGTTTCTATTCAGCTGTTTTCTCATTTTTTTTGGATAAAATCGAACACATCTATCACTGCAAGTTCGTTTTAGGTCATGCAATCGGTGACATTCGGTGATGCTCTCTTTGTTCCTTTAGCCAGTGTTGAGTTCGTATCTGGGCTGTCTTCTCTGAGGAACCCAGCTGTGCACATTCAAAATCTTGTCTATAACTAAACACCACACCAGCCTCCTGTTATGTACAGGACAGATTGTAGATAGATCTATCAATCTTGATAAATAGCCAGAAAATAGATGAATCTTTATTTCAATTTAAAAACAGGCTTCTGACAGCAAGGAACAGATATCTGTGAGTGATTGGCTGCTTCAGCCAGTTTGCTTCATAGGAACACACGTGGTTGGTGGAAACGCCATCAGTGGACACAATAGACAAGCCAATCAAAGCACTGGGATACAGCTACAGTATGGGCTTTTTGAACTCTTAACACTCAGTAATTTATAAAGTATACAAGAACTTTACATGATGTTTGAAGTGAGAGCCACACAGATGTACAATGTTTTGCCTTTTTACACATCTGTGATCGTTTTGGCCCTGAAAACCTGACAGTGTGCTGCATCCTCCACTCACTGGTGAACTGAGACTCCCACTCAGCAAGGCTCTCCTGCTGCATGGAGTTCAGGTCCGACAGGTCGTCGTGCTCGTCTTTCAGGGCCTCCTTATCCAGGCAGAAGGTTGCCAGACCTCTGGATGCATCTCTGCCAGCGAATACTCCGTACGCCCCCTCTGCAATGTGACGAAAACGCACAATGAGGTGATTATGCACGCACACACACAAACACACACACAGTGAGCTTTAACTCATGGAGTACCCTGAGGATGAACCAGACATTTAAAAAATAATCATTTAAAATAAGGTTATATCTTCAATAGAAACACAAACCAACACAGATCAGATCAACCAGCTGTTATCTAAAAATTATTAAAGTTATAGTTCATGTCCATGCCGGTGTTTGGTTTTTTGTTTTATAGTGAGGGGTCACCATTCTTCCCAGCCATTAGACAGTGCCATCAGAAAATTAAGAGGTGCACTCCTCATCCTGCTTATATTTAAAACTGCAAGGAAATTAATGAGGCTTTTTTTTATATTTGTGGAATGAGTGAACTACCTCAGTCAACAAAACTATCAATATATAAAGGTCACCAGCTTTATGCTTTATTTCCACCGAACAACAAACAAGAGTTAGTCCCAAACTCTCCAATCTGTAGAGCCTGAAAGAGCCCAGAGAGCGGCTAAAAGATTTTTTTCAGCTTGAGGTCAAATATTAAAATTATTGAGCCAAACTCCTGAAATGACAAAATGAGGAATGCTGGCTGTGGGACAGAGCGTGCCGTGCAGCAAGAAGGTTTGCATGACAGATAAGGATCATGTTGTCCAGAGGTTACAGGCAACAGAGGTTACCGTCTGAGATCAGCAAAAACAGCGAGCGCTCACTCTGCATCTGTTTCCAGACATGTGAAAGGTCACACAGAAAAACCACCAATTTACACCGATTCACTCAGATGATCAGCTTTTAATTCATTTACTTGCCTCTGGTTCATTTTTTTATTTTGTGCTTTTGACTGCCCCACACTTTCATCCAAATCTGCTATTGAAACGACCTTTTACTGGGGATGTAAAGTAAAAGCATATCCGTGCTGTTGCGTTACATCCTCCCTGTCCAAAGTACAGTTACACATTGTTCCTGTGGTGGCTGGACTGGACTACAGTCTACATACAGCTCTTGATTTTCTGCATGAAATGTGGGGGAGGAGAGGAGCGAGAGAGACAATGCTTTGTCGGTAAACTTTTAAGGTTTGTTTTTTTTAAAGAAAATTTCACTTGTGGTAACCATTTTTGAACATTCGATAAATAAAATGCCCTTTAAGCGTTGGTGCAGAAAAATTATTGGTAAGGATCACAGTCGTGGGGATTTTCATTCTCTTAGAAAGTGGTGCGGAGAAAGTGCAGCTTAAGTGACTTTTATTTGGATTAAATGTCCTTATTGAACATTTTCCGTAACGCTATCATCAGAAACTACTGCTACAGCTGCGTCTAAGCATCTGTGCCATATGGATGAGATATCCACTATAACCAGACGCGTTGTGCTGCAATACCATTTTGTTCCACAGGGTGGTGCAGTGAGTCGAGGTATCGCATATTTATACAAGCCTACGTTCATAATTGCAGTGGGGACCTGGCAGAAGGCAAAGCCTCTTGAAGACATGGGGTATCTAAAAAAGAAATATTAAAATCTAAACAGCAGCACACATTCAAGAACATCTCAACACACTGATCCATTCCGGTCGCTAACAGCTGAAATTCTCAGCCCGGCATGACAGTCCCTCAGCCAGGCCCAGGTGATCAACTGCTAGCTAGAACCCTGCTCTTTGTTTTCCATTACAGCTGAGCAGTGGCGGTGCCATGGGGGGCTCTAGGGGGTGCTATAGCTGTGTGTGTTGAGAACTTCATAGTCAGGGAAATGCTTAGCCCCCTTTAGCACCAGCAGAAAAACTATTTCTGGAGCCGCCACTTCAACCGAGCACCGCCTCAGCACGGCGGCCCGCAAGTCCACTGACATCATTTGTATGGTCGGTCGCGCCACCTAGCTTCCTCTGGAGTCTGCTGTCAGTCACCGAGCACGGTGTTGATTTGTGTGGAGCCATTTCCCGTTGCCTAAAACAATGGGTCTGCTTCTTGTGAAGGAGTCGCGCTCCTTGTCTGGTGACGTCACTGACGGCCAATCAACAGCATGCATTCTGTTGAGGCGGCACTAGCAGCTAACGGAAACCCCCCAAAAACGAGCCGGGTCAAGTTCAAGTCAAATTCTGCATAGAGTAACTACAAAAAGTACATTTAAAAGAAAACGGTCACTTAAGTAGCCTTAATTTAAAGCTGTAAAAAAAAACTCTATTCAGACCAATCAGAGACCCCCTTCTATGCGCCAGGCTCTGAAGGCCCCAACATTTTGGCCCCTCCATCCATTTATTGAGCTTTTAATATTCTACTTGGATGACTACTACTCCAGCTTTCAACCCATAACAGCCTGGAGTATTCCTGTGGACAAAGGAGGCACCAGGTAGAGGCAGCTGGACACGGTTCTAAACATGGCGGGCTTTTTTCTAAGGAGAACGCAACTTCTTCATAGACGATCTCTGGCTCCACGGCCACCGCAGCCTCTGTTATGAAACGGGATCTCGGTTAAACAGCTAAAGGGGGTGTGGCGCCAGCTCGCAGGGAGAGAAGTCGGCTAAAAGTTGTGCCAGGCAGCAACAGTTGATTAGATTTGGTGACATTTACGGCCGCTTCGCGCTGTCTGTGCGTACTTTTGCGCGTAGTACGAGATCCTAACCCGTGCGCACGGCCCCGGGCGAGCCTTACCTGGTCCGTAAAACTTCTTCCCTCTGGTCACGTCGAACACTTTTCCATTGACGGCCATCAGGATCCGTGGGTTTTGCAGTCCGTCATAGGGCTTCAGCTCCGCCAGCGTAAAATCTCGCTTCTTCAGTTTGGGCAGCGGCTTTTCCGCCTCGCTGAGCTCCGACGGCTTGTCCCCGCGGAAGATTTTGTACAGCAGGAACAAGCAGAGGCTGAGGAGGGTCAGATTTAGCGGGGAGGTAAAGATCTCCCGAAAAATGCCACCAGAAGTTAACTCGCTACTCTCTGCTTCAGCCATGATGTCGTCTCTTTCGCTGAGCCGTGTGTGCTGGTTGGATTGGCCGTGTCAGACCTCAGTCTACCCGGTGGTTCTGGCCAGAGCCAGCGCTAATGACTTCTGAACCAATCACCGTCCTGCCCCACCCTCACGGTATGCCGTTTAGACCAATCAGCGTCTTCAAACTGCCTCCACGGAGACCGTACTTTCCCCCCGGAGGCCAAAAAATGTCCAAAAAGCGCCAAAAACAACAATGAAAGCGCCACAAAAAGATATAAAAAATATAGACAGCAAACACTTATGTAATACCACCACAAATAAATAAAACAGCACATTAAATAAATACAGACGCAAAACTATACAAATGTACTTCAATTCATTTGTGGTCAATTTGAATATTATTGACTGTATGGTGTATTTTTTTGTTTGTCTGCCATATTTGGTCCCCTAATGAGGCATAATTAAAAAAGATAATAATTATATTAAATTAAGGGTCCCTGATCCTGTGCCTGGTGGATATGTTCAGATTTTTATGATCCAACCTGTACCAGTTCTGTATCAGGTGAAGTTTTAGAACATCTGTGCTGTTCTTAGAGGTTTTTGCTTTAAAAAAAAACAACCAAAAATTATAAAAGCAGAAAAAAATG
Source organism: Bujurquina vittata (assembly GCA_015106715.1). Lineage (NCBI taxonomy): Eukaryota > Metazoa > Chordata > Actinopteri > Cichliformes > Cichlidae > Bujurquina > Bujurquina vittata. Next base: position 12,997 of record VUQK01041275.1, read on the forward strand.
ACTATTGATGTAAATGAAATTGCACAATTTGCATTCGTCATAGTCTTATCTGCTTTTTAAATGGACAACTTAAATTATTCTGTTGTGGAATTGATAAACATAAGTGTTATGTGAAAAACCATAACCACAGCAGGCAATAATTTGGTTCTTTTTTTCAATTACAAAAATTTAAATCTATTTTTAATTAAAGAGAAAATATGTAAATATGTGTGTATGTGTGTATATACATTCATATACTTTATTTTTTATTAGATTATTTATTTAGTATTTTTCTCTTTATTTTATTTATTCCTTTCTGGTATTCTTATTTGTACGTCACTGCTGCAGTTCCTCCAATTTAATCGGAGCCTATAGCAACAATATCTCATTCTAATCCTCATTGTATGATGCAATTTTGAATGACAATAAAGTTTGTATATGTCTAAAAAGAGCCAAAGGTAAGCATTTGTGAGTTGAGGAGCAGAGTTGAGTATGTGGGTTGCACCCCCCCTCAACAATGTCAAACAGCTTTTTCTGCCAGTGACTGTTGTCATGCCATTTTCTGTATTTAACAGATGGCATGGCACCATGGCAACCGGGCAGAATGTTCATGTCCACAGTGGCAACATTGTTTCATGTTTAAAGTGGAAATGTGGTGGAATGTTCATTTTAACAGTGACAACATGGCAGAATGTTCATGTCCGACATGACGGAATAAAAAAAAAAGCTTTTCAAAGTGGTTTAAAGACAGTTGGTAAGTTATGTCAGTGTATCAAGAGGAGGCTTTTAAATACTTAGGTTAGCTTAAGTTATTAGAAATGTTCTGCAACTGTGTGCTGTAGTTACAATATAACAGATCATAACAAGAAAAATAAGGGACATTGTAATAATTTAACTAGATGTTGAATCACAAAACAGATAAATTGTAGAAATTATAAGTATATAAACAAATATAGAAATGATGGAAGAAAGCCTGTAGTAGAAGTCTTGTATTTTATAAGTCCACGAATAAGTGAGCTCTGGAAACATGAACACAGTAAACACATACACACACATTTTGTGTGTGTGTATGTGCACATGTGTGGTAGACCCCAGCATCTGAATATCTTGTGCTCAGAGCTTGTTCCTGTGCTGCCATGATTAATATCTCTGTGCTGTCTATCAGCCCAGCTTTGTCGAGCCATTTGTAAAATTTTTCGATATCAACCAATTATTTTATCTGCCGGTGGTACATACCCTGCAAAGGCATCACTTAAAGACCGGATTCGCAGAGTCTAGGGACGATGACCCCCTCCCCACAATAACAACATTATATAACCACAAACACAAACAAATTAAGCAAAACAACACATGTAACAACACACATAAAACAAACACAGATTAAAAAAAATACAAAATGAATATTTTTTAAAAACCAAACTACATCAATATAAATCTGTGGTTGCACAGTGAGGTTAGTCGCTTCCAGCATCCGTTGATTGTGTCGTGAAACTCGGTCACTTCCTCCTCCTGGAAACCGCCTCTCGCGGCTCTTTGGTTCCCACCCAAGCAAACAAAGCTCAGCTGGAGGTTTGTTTTCCCCCACAGAGACCTTACGGAGCTCCGCGTTCCTCACAGCGGCGCTAACCCGGATCTGTGCCTGCATGATTGAACCTCTGTTAACCTGGAATGATGCCAGTCGGTCTCCCCAGGATTCGGTAACACGTTCAGCTAAGTAAAGGGTTTTTTTGTGATTGCGCAACAGTGGCAGTAAGGTTGACCGAGCTAATCGCCAGCGCCCCCACAACAAACACCACCCGGCTCTGCGAGGTCGGGGCATGATGAAGAATGAGCTTGCGGCTACTGAGCCCACTTTAAAGCGGCTTTGATAGACGGGTTTCAGCCACGGTTTGGGCTCCTGCTCGGAGAAGATCTGATGCCGACAGAGATTTGTTGAGTCAAGCTAGCTACCAGGTGAGTTTTCGGTGTTCTTGTACGGAGGCTAGCCCGGCTCTGAAGCCCCGACGAGTAAAGATAATGCTGGGCTATGTTTGAGCCAGTGAGCTAACTGGGCTAGCTTCATGTAAGTTAGTGAAACCTCACTTTTGTTTTTTTTTAAAAGAGAAAATAGAATTTAGGGAGAGAGAGAGAGTCTAAAAAAAAAAAATACAAATATAAGCCAACTCTCTAATCTTCGGAATAAAAAGACACCCAGTAAGCCTTTATTGTTGTGCAGTAAATTTAAGTAATACAGTGGATATAATTAATTATTTTGAAGACAAATATAGTAGTTTCTTTTTAAAGAAATATTTTTAAAACACATAATTTGTGTAATTTGTAAAATGTTTTGTGCTGTTAGGCTAAACTATAACTTAAGGCCATGATTGTACCTTTTTAACATAGGCCTAGTAGATGTAGGATTTTTAGGGACGGGCCTTGTTGCTACAGTTTTGTTTTACTTTCATCTTTGAAAAACTGAGAAAAAAAGATGGTGTGATTGTCTGTGAAGTAACTGCAGAGTTAACACTCCAAGACAGGCCCTATAAATTGAATTTGGAAATTGAAGCATTTCTCATTGTTTCCAGTGCGCATATATATATATATATATATATATATATATATCCTCCAGGTTCTAACTCATGTATTTTGTCTTTTCCATCAGCTGTCCTGTAAATCATCTTCCCCTCCTCCCTCATTTGTGGTCTCTCCTCGGGCTTTTCCAGACGTCGTCACTATGAGTGCGATGCGCGTGGACGTCAAAGTGGTGATGCTGGGAAAGGAGAGCGTGGGGAAGACGAGTCTCGTGGAGAGATATGTTCACCATCGCTTCTTGGTTGGCCCGTACCAGAATGTGAGTGTCAGCTGCTCTTCTTGACTTTTCCATGCCGGCCCATGAAGGGCTTTAGTTTTAAGTTGAGCCCCAGGGAGGCTGTGGCAACAGAGGCTCAAGTCTGTGATCATGTTAACGGATAAACGCTCTGACAGGAAGCAGGGATGCAGCAATGTTTCAGTGTGTTTCTGCAAACTAGAACTATCGTTCACATAAATAATGACTTTATAATAAACTTTATATATACAGCACCTTAGAGCCAAACGTTAAAGTTGGCCGAGTTTAAGAAAGAACAGTTCTTCAATCTATTGAACTAACAGTGTTCATGGCATTTGTTTTATACGTTGGGCCTCTTTTAAATGCACAATGCGACATTTCTGTGAAGGGCGGAAAGTTTGATCATGCGGTTAATCATCTTAAACAGCCGAGTCTTTTCCCCACCTTTGTGTGTGTATTCCAGCTGTGTGTCACACTTGTTTTACACAAGTCAAGTCTTTTTGATTTTAATGGCTCATTTAAAGTGGTAGGAGTTAACCCAAAGGACTTTCTGGTTTAGGTGAACTATTAGATTTCCAGGTCTCCAAAAACACAAACACTACCAACATAGTAGTATTGTTGGGTCTTTACCTACAATACAAAGCGCCTTGAGGCGACTGTTTGTTGTGCATTGGCGCTGTATAAATAAAATTGATTTGATTTGACATAAGTAAAATCTACAAATGGAAACAACAACCGAGATAAAGAAGAAACTGAGGCCCTGAAGATCTGTTTCAAAAACCACTTTTATTATTAAATTGCACGTTTAAGCATTTTTTTTCTAGAAAATCTATAAATATAGTGTTAATTACCCTGCCTATACCCTCTGAATATATACGTGGGGAAATATATACGTATGTCCTTTAAGGTTAAAACACTCGTCCTCGATTAAAACTCCTCCAGGAAGCCTCCTCTCTTCCTCTTCTCTGTTCTTTCTCTGTTCTCCACATGCAGTTTAGGAGTTGAGACATCCTTCAGCATGATGCAATGAGAATGATTTCGATGTCAAACGCTGCCTGCATTTGGAGTCACAAATTAGAGGATTGAGAATCGCTTGAAGAAAAAAGAAATCATGTATCATCTCATGGCTATCAGTCTAATGTGGGTGAAAGCAGTTATGTCGTATGGGTGTGGCGTCTAACCGCGCTGCATTTCTCTCTCTGACAGACTATCGGTGCCGCTTTCGTTGCCAAACCAATCCAGGTGGGAGAGAAAGTGATTACCCTAGGAATATGGGTGAGTTAGAGGCTGCCTGAAATGTGCATGTGTGGCGATAGTCAGTCACTTCCCATTTAATTCTTTTCTAGCAGTTTAATGAGCTGATGAAAGGTTCACAATCCCTAAAAATTTAAATTTACTTATATATATTATAACTTTTCTAACTATTATAACTTTTTTTTTTTTGCCTCAATTGTAAAACAGAACAGGCTTTTCTGTTTTTTTTTTTCCAATTCCCTCTGGTGAAAGAGCAGAAAATAGCCATGAGTAATAGCAAAGTCAGTCTGCTCTCATTTGTCCTGTTGAAGCTGCTACTTTATACTGTTAAAAGGGTCATACTACTAGCAGTAACTAATTCTTGGAAGAAATGCAAAGCGGCTTAATTTTTCATTCCAGCTACCCACTGCACTCATAGTGTCACAGCTTCAGTGCAAACTTATTGGAATAAATGGAGCAGCCCATTCAAACAGCGTTTGCTGGTGGCCATAATCTGTGCTACGTCAAATCCAAAACTTCCCCAACACATTAAAAGCTTATGTATGATTTTCAAATTAAAAGCTCCTACAGTTTTCACGTATTTTTTGTGCAGCATCAGCCAAACTGATCAGGAAATCACCAAATTACCAGTACATTTATATCTTTAATAAAATCAAACTTAAATTACCACCCAACTGAAGGTTGATAGTTCTGAATATTCCTTTCACCAACATTATTAATGTATTATAACTGTATTTTTAAATAGGTTGATTAAAAGGTGGCATTCATTCGTGCTATTGAGATGAACTCTGTGCAAATACAACCGAAAAAAAAAAAATCAAATCCAGACGCTCAAGAAATAATTTCACTGCATGAATGTAGAAGCTGTGTGTGTGTGTGTGTGTGTGTGTGTGTGGGAGGATGCAAATAATTAATGAAAGTGCTCTTATCATATCATATAGCTCGATTTAGTGCATCTGTTCTGTTCCGTCTCCCACTCAGGATACAGCTGGATCAGAGCGTTATGAGGCCATGAGCAGAATCTACTACAGAGGCGCTCGAGCCGCCATCGTCTGCTATGGTAAATCTGCACTTTTACAATGAATGGGTAACAGCACCGGGAGGCATTTTTATGGGTGTTTTAATGAAGCTCTGCAAAGTCTTCAGTTACAAGACCCCAAATTACATAAAGGGAGTTTTTAAATTTGCCTCGTTTTTACAGTACAGGAGTTGGCAACGAGAAATTTTCAGGGCTGAAAAACACATTTAAGCTCTGCAACCAAAGCAATTTTACAACCACTCAAAGTGCAACAACAAAACCTTGCTTATTAAGCAACTATTAGCATCAGCATCAAGGGTCAGAGTGCAAATTGGCACCGTTTTGCTGAGACTCTTGACGTGAATTTGCTTTATACGGTGGATCGGCCAATGGTGTTGGCTTGTTGGGGGAGACGCGCACACTCTGCTCACTATCAATCACATTCAGGTTATACTTCATGTTACATTCTCTTAATAGCTAAGTAACTAAAGCCACCTTACCAGCTTTAGCACCAGTTCTGCTCAGTTCTACCACACTCAGGGCTTAGTTTCCATTTCAGAAGCTTTGATAATGAAAACCAATCTAATAACATATCAATCCAGGTAAAGTTGGCAGTTTGGATATCCTTAATTCTTAAACAAATCTGCACAAACGTATTTTAATCTTCCACAGATGCAAATGCAGAAGTCGTTGCATCCTTCAGAGACACAACTTTAAAGCCTCTCTAATCTAAAAAAGTTTTCCCCAATTGGGAATCGTTTTACTGCAGGAATTACATCTGTTGCTGCCTGAGCTGAAAGCTTTTACCTCAGCTATTCTGACAAAAAAATTGGTGTTACAATTTGGCACAAAATATGTGTGCACATGGATCCATTCTGAACTCTGCAAACACTTTTAAACAGACCACAAACAGAACGGTTTCTCACACACAGCACTGCAAATGAAAAGAATAATCAGCCGTCCATCAGAACCTTTCAAAGTGTCAGGGTTCAGGTGGTTCAAATAAGGTTGCCAAATTTTATAAAATTGGTCAATGTGTTAGGGTGCCAATTTTTCTCTTGTATTTCAGGCACATTGGTGAGTGAGAGAGAGAAACTGTGTCTGCAGTTTGGAGATAATGTATGCATTCCTTGTAAAGTCTTGAACTGTGTTTCTCTGGCATGATTCCAGACTGACATTGATTTAGCATATCTCCATATATCTTAAGGTCTGGCTGGAGTGTGAACGCAGTTGGTGTGGTGCTGACCTCCAGCCAAAGCGCCGCTGTCCAGTCCTGAACTGCTTTCAGATCAGTTTCTTTGCTCCACATTGAGGAACTTTGTAAAAATAGTCAGTGGCATTTCCCAGCAGATTAGTCACACTGCTGTGATGTTTAGTTTGACATCTTTCTTCCTTAACTTCCACCTTCTTTCATTAAATTCTATTTCACCTCCAAGCTTACTCTTCTGGTTTGTTTGCTTGCTTGCAGGTTTATTCTGTCAACATATTTCACAGCCTCTATAATAACTGACTGGTTGGTTGTGGATTGGAGTGTGTGCCGTGTGTGTGTGTGTGTGTGTGTGTGTGTGTGTGTGTGTCTAGAGGAGGATGTCAAATACTAAAAAGTCTGCGTAAACGGGGGCAGGCTGCTCCTGTCGACTAAACGTGGTTGTTTTTGCAAAATTTTTGCTTTCAGATCTGACCGACAGCAGCAGCTTCCAGCGAGCTCGTTTCTGGGTCAAAGAGCTGCAAATCTACGAGGAGGTAAGATGGTTTCTTAAATGACAGTTAAGTGATGGTGTTTCATTTCAAACATGTAAACTGAGCAAAATGTGTCTATACAATAACTGATTTATACAGTAAAACTGTATTATGAGGCTATCACTCTGTGGAGTTTGCATGTTCTCCCCGTGTCTGTGAGGGGTTCCCCCCTGGTACTCGGGTTTCCTCCTGCAGTCCAAAGACATTCACATACTGGGGTTAGGTTAATTGGCCAGTCTAGATTGCCCACAGGGGTGAATGGTTGTGTGTGTCTCTGTGTTGGTCCTGTGACAGGCTGGTGACCTGTACCCTGCCTCTCGCCCCATGTCAGCTGGGATAGTCAGTCTTTTCAGTTCCTTCTGTGTCACTAAACACGGTCAGTTGTTACGATGATGATGGATAGAATTAAGAAAATGTGGAGCTGTCTCATTTCGACCTGTATTTCAGTCCTTTACACAAACGCAGCAGTTACACGAAAAGCTTTTGATTTAACTGTTACCAGTCTAAAGATTACTGCCGCTGAAGCGCATGCAGTTCACAGCATAATTCTCAAAGTATCTTTATCTTTACCTCAATCTTTGGTGGCTTTAGCTGCCTGTTCAGTCTGCTGATTTGATCACAGTATCACTCTGTGCTCAGATTTCGTACAAGATCACCATTTTGACCCACATGATCGCACATGATGTTGATGATGAAATCAGAAAGTGCAGCCAAGATACTGGAGAAGTGTCTTTGCTGCACTAAAGTAGCAGTATTATTATGAGGCAGTTATTTTAATATATACCTCTGGGGGGGGAAGAAAAAAAAAAAGCAGTGAGCCTTATTGGTGGATATGGCCACGGTTGTGGTTCTCCTTGTTTTAATAGTGTAATGGGTTACACCTTTGCCTAATAAGTGAAAAATCCTGGAAGGAGACATAAACCCAGACTCATAGGGGGTGGGGTCATAAGCTTGCTTACTCCTAGTGCCGGTCACAAGCCCGGATAAATGTGAGGGTTGCTCCAGGAAGAGGCTCAGGCGTAAAATCTGTCAGGTCAAACATGCAGATCCATCCGCTGTGGTGACCAGGAAATGAGGCAGCAGCGGAACGAGTGTTAGATTTAAAGCAGGCAGTATCTAATCAAATGAGAGTCAGTTTGATGATCTGATGTTTGATGCTAGCAGCCACATTTCAGTTTTACACCAAAAGATATGAAGGTTCAGTCCTCAGTGTATAAGCTGTTTTTGTTGTCTAGATAAATGCTGACGATGAATGTTGGTGCTGTTAGCATCTGTGGCTGTACAGCTGAGGAATGCTAACATGGTCAGCTGTCAGTGAGGTGGATTTCTGTACTTTGTCTCATGTCTGTCAGGGTCATTGTGTGCTAGTCTGGTGTGTGTTGTGTATTGCAGCACTGTAAGATCTACCTGTGCGGCACCAAGAACGACCTGATCCAAGAAGACCGCAGTCTCCGCAAAATCGACTACCACGACGCTCAGGACTTTGCTGAGGGTAAGTGCAGTCGGCCTCTGTGGAGTGTTGACATGCAGAAAGATTACATGCTGATATATTTTCTTTGTTTAAAAAAAAAAGTGAATTAACAGTTCTTCCTGGCGTCAGTATGGTTAACCATATGTACACTGCTCAAAATAATTAAGTAAGCCTTTTTAATCAGAGTACAGCATCAAGTCAGCTGAACTTGTGTTAACTGTTAATCAGTTTCAGCTGCTAGAGGGGCGACTATGAGACAACCCCCAAAACAGGAATGGTTTGATGGGTGGAGGCCTCTCACATTTTTACTTCCTCATTTTGTCTGGTTGTTTTTTCACTAGTTTTGCATTTTACTAGGGTCAGTGTCACTACTGGTAGCATGAGGTGATATGTGGACCCTACAGCGGTCACACAGGTAGTCCAGCTCCTCCAGGATGCACATCAATATGTGCCATTGGCAGAAGATTTGCTATGTCTCCCAGCACAGTCTCAGAGCATGGAGGAGATTCCAGGAGACAGGAAGTTATTCTAGGAGAGGTGGACAGGTCCATAGGAGGTCCTTAACCCATCAGCAGGACCGGTATCTGCTCCTTTGTGCAGGAGGAACACGATGAGCTCCGCTACAAAATGACCTCCAGCAGCCACTGGTGTGAATGTCTCTGACCAAACAATCAGAAACAGACTTCATGAGGGCGGCCTGAGGGCCCGACAACCTGTAGATGCACCGTGGAGCCTGATTGGCATTTGTCATAAAAAAACAGAACTGGCAGGTCCACCACTGGCACCCTGTGCCTTTCACAGGTGAGAGCAGGTTCACCCTGAGCACATGTGACAGACGTGAAAGGGTCTGCAGAGTCTTTCAGAGTCACACAGACCTACAGGCTAGACAAAGGCACCCTGGCTGCCATTAGGTATCAGGATGAAATCCTTGGATCCACTGCCAGACCTTATGCTGGTGCAGTGGGTCATGAGTTCCTATTGTGGCGAGAGGATGAAGAAATTGATCCCACTGACTGGCCCTCCACAGTTGATCTAAATCCAACAGAACACCTCTGGAACATCATGTTTCAGTCCATCTGATGCCAAAGGTTGCACCTCAGACTGTCCAGGATCTCAATGATGCTTGGTCCAGATCTGGGAGGAGATCCTCCAGGACACCATCCGTCATCCCAGTGGGAGCTCCAACATTGTCAGGCGTGCATACAAGCATGTGGAGGCCAAACAAACTGCTAAGTACCATTTTGAGTTGCTGCAAAACGAGCTAGCCCGAGCAGCCCTCTGTAGGTTGATGATTTTCATTTCCATCAAACAATGTGGCATCCTTTCATTCCTAACACATTACCTCGTCCATATCAGTGAGGATATCCAGCATGAATTTTTTCCTCCCC
>VUQK01041276.1:0-11850 GCA_015106715.1 Bujurquina vittata
GGCCGACGTTGCGCTTTACACTACACGGTGAGAAATGAGTGAGAGAAAACGTAAAGCGCACAAAGTGTGTGCAGTTTGTCACACAGTGTGTCTGCTAGCTAAAAGAGCAGCTGCTCCAGGGAGAGCAAAGAATGCCCGATAACTTCACTCAGATGGAGAAAGATGGAAGGAGAGAGCAGCAGCAGATCAGCTGATCACAGCAACATCATTTACTGGAGGCTCAGTTACACAAAAACACCTGTTACAGACATCGTTCAAAGAGCTACTTTTACTTTCTTACTTTGAGTACATTTCAGAGCCTTTTTTACTTTTACTTGAGTAAAGAAGTTGAACCAGTACTTCGACTTTTACCAGAGTAGTTTTTAACACAAGTACTTGTACTTCTACTTAAGTACAGAATGTCAGTACTTTTGCCAGCTCTGATAAAATAGTATAAACTGAGAATACAAACATTATTCAAACCTAAATTCTAATGAATGTACTCCTCTTGAATCTGTTACCTATGTTAAATTGTAGACGTTGACTCTGCCTCCGCGCATAAACAGAGATGTTAGTACAGTCAGGGCTTACAGTGGGGTTTGGCAGGTGGGGAAACTCTTGGGGACAGGCTGTGGTCAGCTGACATGTGCTGCTCTTGGTGGATGAAGTGAATTCAACAAGATGTAACCCAGTATTTCACAAGCTGTCTTGGCTAATTTCCAAAATCGCTGTTTATACCAACTTTACACTGACAGTTTGTATAAAGTCTACCTTTATACAAAGTGGATGAATCTAAGCACCACCAGCTTAAATTCTAACTCCTCGCTAAGCTTTATGTAACAAACTCTGACCATGAACACAGACATTGTGCCCCAGTGTAACACAGAGCGTTACTGTAAATGCAGTAGAGGAAACTAACCTGTTAATCCTGCACTAAACTGCAGTCTTTTCATTCAAGCTTTGAATAACAGAAAGTTAGCTTCTCCATCTCTGAGTGAACTTCTTTCTCATTCTGGGAAACAGCAGCCGGCACTTTTGCTAGCAGACACACTGTGTGACAAACTGCACACAAGTCTCACATCGGTTTGACGTTTGAAGCCGCAGTGACCGGAAATAAAAACTTCCCTCAGATGTGTTCAACCTAAAGTAACGAAGCAGTTCTGAGCATGTGAGGAGTAGAAAGTACGACATTAATGTGAAAATTTAAGGAGAAAAAAGTTTTCAGAAAAATAAATATTCAATGAAAGTGCAGATATATGAAAAATCTACTTAAGTATAGTAACAAAGTATTTGTACTTTGTTACTTCCCACCTCTGCTACCAACTAATGGAAAACCCTGAAAACCAAGTTGAGTCGAGCCAAGTAGGTACAACACAGTCACTATTTTGGTTTTGTTTACCATAAGTTTAACACAATAGTTGTGTATTCTCTTTGACTTTACGGTGCAGCTGGTGACAGCAGATGGCTTCCCCTTCCTGAGCCTGGAACTGCTACAGTTCCTGTTAAGAGTTCTTCCTCCCTGCTGTCACCGAGTGCAGCTCATAGGCAGTCACTTGATTGTTTGAGTTCTTTACAGTATTTATTGCACTATATAAAAGTGCCTCAGATGATTGTTGTTGTGAACCGCCAATATATAAATAAAACTAATCGGACTGTTAGCGTTACATATGTTGCTTGCTTACTAAAAAGTAGCAAAAGTAAAAAAAGTACCAGTTAAAAGTTTGGCCACACCTCCTCATTCAATGTTTTTTTCCCTACATGGTAAATTATTAGTGAAGTCATTCAGGCTGCGCAGGAACACATGAGGAATCATGTGGGAAACTTAAAACTGTTAAACAAACCAAAATATGTTTTAGATTAGTAGTCTTACCGAGACATGGTGTTTGGAACTAAAAATCTCACATTTGGACTGATCAGGACAGATTTCCACTGGTCCAGTGTCCATTTCATGTGTTCCTTGGCCCAAGCCATTCTCCTCCTCTTCCTTAGAAGTGGCTTCTTTGCAGCAATTAGACCATAAAGTGCAGATTCACACAAAGCTATGTGTGCTACTTGGACTCTGTGAAGCATTTCGGTTGGGCTCTTATCGGGGGTAAAAGCACTTGCTCTTTCTGAGGCTGGTAACTCTGATGAACTTATGGTGTGAAACAACGCTTTGTCTCCCTTTTCTGGGGTGGTCCTGATGAGAGCCAGTTTCATCATCACTGCACTTGAGGATACTTTCAAAGTTCTTGAAATTTTTCACGTTGACTGACCTTCATCTCTTAAAGTAATGATGGACTTTGTTGTTTTTCTTTACTTATTTGAGTAGTTCTTGCCTCAGATATACTCAAATAGGGCTCGTCACTGTATACCAACTCCACATCTCCACAACACAATACACAATGGTCTCAAACACATCAAGAGGGCAAGAAATTCAAATTAACTCTTGACAAGGCACGGCTGTTAGCTGAAAACCATTGAAGATGACCACCTCAAGAAACTGACTTAGAAAATGCCAAGATGTGCAAAGCTGAAACCACTGAATGAGAAGGTGTGGCCAAAGGTTTGACTGGTACAGTGCATTATTTCAGATTTTCATGTACTGATGGAGCTGGAGGGAAACTGCAAAAGTAACTCAGTGCCTCACTACAGCCACAGCATGACTAACATGACTAAAAGGGTTATACACCATAAATGAATCCATATTCTTTCTGACAAAAGCTCTTCTAATCAGTCACTGCTTCATGATCAAGCTACAGCAGAACACTTCAACTTGAAGAGAAGAAATATTGTCACTGCAAGTACTACTCAGCTACACTATATAGAAAAAGGTACTACTCAGCTACACTATATAGAAAAAGGTACTACTCAGCTACACTATATAGAAAAAGGCACTGGGCCACACACACATCTAAAGGAGCAGCACGGCAATAGAAACTCATGCCATTAAGTTCCAGCTCACAGTTTTGTGCCCGTGTTCCCAGGGGAGGGTTGGATCCCTGCAGTTATTGAAACTGCAGAGCTCTGGCGACTAGTGATGTGTTGTTCACACCGTCTTCCCCCAACTGCAACTATAACCCTTCCTACTGCCAAACAAAGCAGTTTGTTTGTCCTGTGTTCCATTAAAAGTTCATTTAAAATATTAAGCAAAGGTATTTTTTTAACAGGACAAATGCACAAAACAAAGCAATTCTAAAGTTTATCTTAAAAAGACTGAAGGCAAAAGGGCTTTTCAGCACACAAACCACTGATTTTTTTTTTATTATTATTTAGGCTAAAATATGAGGCTGCAAATGATAACAAGTAAAGAGCTGTCTGGGAGCTGAAAGAGCCGGCTCTTCTTTGGGAGCCGAGCCTAAAGAGCCGACTCTCTGAAAAGAGCCCAACTTCCCATCCCTACTGGTGACTTTGAGGCACAGAGTGCTGAGGCACAGCACTCTGTGCATCAGCACTCTGCAACCCCACTCAGTAACTTTAGTTCACAGAGCGTTATAGTATCATGAAGTGGGAATTCAATGGAATCCATCTATTTTCATCCGCCTATCCAGGTCCAGGCCAGCTGATGGATATACTCTATCATCCTGGCAGGAGATGCCCTGAACACCTCACCCAATAGGGGCCCAGGAGGCATCCCAGTCACATGACTGAACCACCTCAACTGGCTCCTTTCACTGTGGAGGAGTAGCAGCTCTACTTGGATCCCTCTTGAGTGACTACTCTCTTCACCCCATCTCTGAGGGAGACCCAGCTACCCTTCAGAGGAAGCTTATTTCTGCCACTTAAATCCACAATCTTGTTATTTTGGTCACTATCAAAAGCTTGTGGCCATAGGTGAAGGTAGGGTCATAGAGCGACCAGTAAATCGCCAACTTCACTTTTATGCTCAGCTCTCTCTTCACCCCAGAGTCTGCATCACTGCAGCCCAGTCTGTCTGCCAATCTCCTGCTCTCCTCTTCCTCACTTGTGAGCAAATCCCCAAGTTACTGAAGCTCCTCCACTTGGGGCAGCAACTGATCTGGAGTGGGTCTGGGTGCTTAGAGGTGCTAATTCTTATACATGCCATTTCACACTTGGCTACGAACCACTCCAGTGCAAGCTGGAGGCACCAGATGAAACGAACATGAGCACTTCATCTGCAAAAAGCAGAGATTAGATTGTGAAGCCACCAAGAAGGAAGCCTTCCACCGCTTAGCTGTCCATAGAAATTATGGACAGAACTGGTAACAAAGAATCTGAATTCAAAGATTAAGCGGTGTGGCCCAATACTTTTTTCCCTATAGTTTAGGTACTTGCTCCACACAGACACAAAATGTAACTGATTTCTTTGCAGGTGACAAGACAAAGTAACCAGAGCTTCTTCAGACTACAACCATTTAAACCAGAATCCTCATAATTTGGGCTTACCTACCCATTTCAGAACTCCTTGTGATATTTCCTAAACAATTAGACAATGAATTAAAGTGCCAGTGTACATAAACAGGGTCTCCAACCTGGAAGCCGAGGAGTGGACTTCTGTGGTGTCAGATGGTTGATTCTTTGGCTCTTCCTCCAGTTTTTCCTCTGTCTGGGAAGCAGGGGCACAGCTCTCTGAAGGGACTGAGGCTGGGCTTGTCGGAACAGCTTCATGAGCCGTGGAAGAGGCAGGCGTGACAGCTGAACCAGAGGCCAGAGCTGATTCTGTGTCCGAGTCCGCAGTTGTTTCTGCTCCTGCTTCAACACAAGCCACAGGGCTCTTTTCTTGAACAGAGGACAGCTCTTCAGAGGGAGGCACTGACTGTGAGGCGGGCATGGAAGCAGACACTGATTGTATTGGTGTAGAGGGGACCCGTATGGGGCCAGAGGCCGGTGCTGGAGCCTCAGCTGCAGCTGGAGGAGGAGCTGACTGAGTGAGTGCTTCAGCAGCAGGGGTTGGTTTAGGCTAAAAACAAATTTGAGAGCTCATCATTAGTGCGGTTGCTAAGATAAACACACATAAGCACTGCATTGTTTAGGTCAGTTAAGTAGCCTGGGCTTCAGTTTAGTGTGACTGTCTTTAAAAATGTGCACAGACACTAACCTTGGTAACCATGACCACCACAAAGTTCTTCTCATCGATTTTGTACTCTTTCAGGGGGATATCGTCATTTAAGATTTTGCCTGTGACATTTAACGGAAACAGCAAATGACAGATTGCGTTAGACACAATTAGTGAATATTAGGGAACATGTCATGTGTGGGTGTTAATGACAATATTTATCATTAACTGCATGTAATAAACAGTTGCTGTTGGGCAGAGGCTGTCTGCGTGAAGTATGACCTTTGGGGTATTTTGGACAGAATGTTCTTTCTTATTTGTAGACGTGTGAAGACAAAAGTTAACCCCAGTCTTGATGTCGCCCTCTGACCTTTACCTAAAGTTCTATACTTGTGTACCTTGTTAGTGAGAACTGACGAACTACATTGAATGCCATAGCATGGTTACCTCTGCTTATGTCTGCATTCCCTCCCATATAAAGACGTGTTTGTGTGTGACTGCTAGTGAAGTTTGGCTCTTTCAAACGGCTAAAGAGCCGTTTTGCCCGTGTCTATCTTCAGTCTACTCATGACTTGGCCAGCCCCAAGACAAGACGAGCTTCCTGTGTCTGTGAATCTGTCCAGCTGTTCTCTCCAGCTGTTTCCTGTCGTCCGTCTTTATATATTAGCTGTGTCCAAATTCAGGGACTGCATCCTTCGAAGGACCCGACCTATGTAGACCGGGTCCTTCACGCTCCACGAAGACTGCAAAGGCTGGAAATGAAATTGGAAGGTCTAGCCTCCATATCTGCATCACCTGCCCCCACCTCAGCATTGTTCATGTTGCCTAGCAACCTTGAAAATGCAAAGCAGCTGTGTTTAACGCTGTTAGAATGAAGTTTTAAAGCACAACAAGTCATTTTTGTCAGTCACCCATTTTGAGATGCATTTTAAATATAAAGATTATTTTTTAATAGTTGGAAGAAAATCCTTTGTAGTCAATGACTGCCTGAAGTCTAGAAGCCACAGGCATCACCAAAGGGAGGTACGGTTACCCTTTAGTGGTCTTCCGTGACCCTGCAGGCCTTTTGGTGTTGTTGAGACGACCAAAACTTTTTTTATAGAACGTACCAGACTACTTTTGCTAGTTTAACATGTTAGAAAGGAAAGGTTTGATGACGGCGAGAGAACGTCCGCTCTCACCAACAGGTCGAGACTCCACCAGCACTTTCAGATTTGCATGTAGGAAAATGTATTTACCATGTTAATTTTTTCATTAATATTTTTAATATCTCCACAGATAATGACAGTTAACAGTTCACAATGACAGTTAAACAAATCAAATGGTGGTTTTTGCTACTATATTTTTAATCTTTTTAAAATCAGGTTGAAGACCCGTTTTTCTGAGCTTATTAAAAGCATTTCTTTACAGGACAGCCGGGCTACAAACATAGGACAGGACAAAAGACACACCATGGAAGGGAGCCAGAGATTCATAATAACTAATGACTAAAAACACATAGATGGTGAAAAAGAAGTGCTCAGTGCAATATGGGAACCCCCCAATAGCCTAGGCCTGCTGCAGCATAACTAAGGGAGGGTTCAGACCCTAACCTAACTCCACTGGGAGGAAGCAGTTGGAGTACCTGGAGAGTGCCCATGCAGACACAGGGAGAGGATGCAAACTCAACACCGAAAGGCCCCAGCCAGATGGTGGATTGGACCTTCACGCTGTGAGGCAACAGTGCTAACCACTGCACCACCTCTGCCTCCCAGTCTACTTTTAAATATCCTAGGAATCACAAATAAGCCTGAAGTCCAAGTGCAAAGCGTGCTTAATGAGGTGATACGGTACCATGAGGTCTTTGAGATAAGAGGGGGCCTGATTATTCAAAGCCTTGCACGAAGAAGAGGGATTTAAATTTGAATCTGGACCTAACAGGGAGCCAATGAAGAGAAGCCAGTGTGGAAGAAATATGCTCTCTGAAGGCTTTTCAGGACGTTTTTAGGACAACTTGATAATAATGAATTATAATAGTTCAGCCTAGAAGTAATAACTACATCAACTAGTTTTTCAGGATTACAATTATAATAGGATGTTTCTCATTTTTGAGCTATTGCACAAATGCAAGAACGCAGTCCTATACTTGGTTAATATTCGCATTGAAGGACATATCCTGGTCAAAAAGGACTCTAAGATTCCTCACAATTTTGCTGGTGGCCAAGGTAATGCCATCCTTTATTGTGTCAGGACAGTGGAGAGAAGACAGGACAGTTGGGGAGAGAGAACTGGGAAGGAAATGGAGTAAATGGCCTCGAAGTAGATATTGAACCTGGACCTCTGCATTAGTCTTATGGCCTGCTCAACCCAATGAGATAAAACAGTGCTCTAACGTAGGTATTTTGATGATAACTGTAATATATTACAGTTCTTGAGTCAGGAAAGTGATGGCAATCGTGTAGAGTGCAGCAAGATACATGACAAAGCAATACGACATCATAAAATGGTATAACATTATGGTTCAGTTTGTTTTGGAGGAAGATTCAGCTCCCTTGCCGGGTGGTGGGGTACTGTCTCTGTCTGCTTGCTTAGCACTGTACCAAACTAATGTGGAGAGCCTCTGAGATGTTAAGATGGCTGTTTTTGAACCACATTTTGACTGTTTGCTGTGGTGGGGTGGCCGCAGTATCCGCGGGTAAAATCCTGAACCCTAGGTTGCTCCTGATGTGTTCATCAGAGTGTGGGTCTGTGTGCGAGTGAGTGTGAGATAGAAAGCACTCAGACATAGAAAGTGCTTGTATGAATGAATAAGAACCAGTCCGCTTACCATTTGGTGATGGAATGGGCTAGTTCTTCTACTGACTGAGCACTCAAAGCGCCTACACAACACGTTTACACCCATTCACTTCCATGTGTTACTAAGTGCTTTAATTAGCTAACATTCATACGCTTGCATCGGAAACCAGCTTGGGGTTCAGTATCTTGCCCAAGGATATGCAGCCAATGGAGCAGCCAGGAATCGAACCACCGACCTTCCGATCAGTGGGTGACCTGCTCCGCCTCCTGAGCTGCTCAGTGCTTTAACTGTTGTTACCTCTACACGTGGTGAGGTGTGTTTTCCAAAGAGTGAATGAATGACGCCACAAACAAACTGTCAGTTTCAGTCGTTTAAGTTTTTGAACCTTGATTCTTGGTTTGCTTTATGTTTATATTGTTTCGTGTATTTCCCCCTTTAGTGTAGAGAGTTTTTCCGAGCTCCTCGCTGCGTTCCTCAGTGTTCCTCCTTCTTGTCTCCTGCTTTCCATTTAGTTCTCTCCTTTCCTGTTGCATGACTTTGAGTTCATTGTGCTTTACTTTTAGTGTTGCTTACTTTGTCGTGTCTCCCATGATTTCTTTCACCAGTGTCTCAGTTGCCCCGGCTGTCTCAACCTTGTGTCATGTTTCATCTGCCTTTGATGGATTAAACAAACCTCCAGTCACGTATCCGGGTTTGGGATCGCTACTATACCTACAGTGGATTGTATCCCCCCACTCCTGGTTTATGTAGCCCACACAGCCTCTGCGTGCTGCATTTGGGTCCTCAATCCTCTTTGCTCCGCACGGTCAGCTTGCCTGACCGTAACACGAACATGGCACTTATTTTCTGCTTCAGTCATTTTCTTCTCAAAGTAACCCTCTGGCTTACCTGCATAGATGAGTTTCTGTCCCACTGAAGGAAACGTATCTTTACCTCTGTCCTCTTCTATTTTCTCCTTCAGGGCTTTCACCTGTCAGACATAACCAGAGTTATTAGGTGGAATGAACCCTACTTACTATCCTTTGTCAGAGAACTGACAGATCTATTTGTCTGTTTTGCAAATTGAAGTTATTTTTGCATTTGAATTTTTTTCTCCTTACTTTGTATTTTTCCCTTTTATAATTCCACACATTCTTTCTATTCTCACCACACTAACTCCACTTGTGGTAGCAACTAAACACCTGTCAAAGGCCCCCAGAATATCAGCAAACACACAAACTGTTGACGTGCAGTTTGTGACACAGTGTGTTGGCTAGCAGGTATACCTGCTGTTTCCCAGAATGAGAGTGAAGTTCACTCAGCGATGGAGAAAGACGTGAAAAAGAGGACAGGAGAGAAAGTGGCAGTTGTGCAGTGGGTAGGTGCTCATTTTGCAACCGGAGGGTCGCTGGTTCGAGGCCCCGTCTGAGCGCATGCTGTCATTGTGTCCCTGGGCAAGACACTTAACCCACATTGCCCAAGTGTGAATGTGTTGTGTGTTTGGTGGTGGACGGAGGGGCCGTAGGCGCGGATTGGCTGCCATGCTTCCGTCAGACTGCCCGAGGGCAGCTGTGGCTACATCAGTAGCTCACCACCACCAAGTGTGACGGAGGTGTGAATGAATAGTGCACAAAACTGTAAAGCGCTTTGGGTACCATGAAAATCGCTATATAAGTATACACTATATAATCACTATAGAGATTCATTAGAATTAGAATTTAGAATGGAATAGCATTCTCATATTATTTTATTATTTATTTAACCAAGCACATGGTTCTGTTTGCTTTGCACAAAAATAGAAAAACATCCTCCATGGAGTTACTTTTACTTTCTTATTTTGAGTACATTTCAGACCCTGTGCCTTTTCACTTCACCTTTTGGTGCAAGATGGGACATCAAGCGTGCCGTTCCAGTATATATACCACAGATGCTTAATTTATTGACACCTGGGTAATTTGGAGACCAAGTAACACCCTTGTCCTTAATAGGCTATAGACTGCTACACTCTCGTCTGATTTCATGTAAACATCTTAACCTTGGATTGGCCAATCTTCTCATGCATGTTTACCTTTTTTCCTAATGCTTTCAGGTATCCCATGAGAGGTAAAAAAAAAAAGGCTTATAGTGAGTTGTATGGATGTGAGGCTGAACACTAAGGAAGGAGAAAAGAACTTGTACCAATTGTTGTGCAGAGAGACTGAGCTGGAAAGGGTGTGCGGCAGGTTAGCGTGATTAAGGATAATGAGTTAAAAATGAATATTGAAAAGTATATCAGAGGGACAGCTGAGGTTGAGTTATCTGAAGATGAAATTAGAGGTGCAAGACAGAGATGTTTGGGCATGTGCAGAGAAGGGATGGTGAATACACTGGACAAAGGATATTGAATAAGGAGGTACTAGGCAGGAGGAAATGAGGAAGGCCACAGAGAAGATTCATAAATGTAGTGGAGGAGGATGTTAACAAGGTTAGTGTGACAGAGGATACTAGAGATAGGGTTAAATGGAAGCATGTGGTCCACTGTGGCAACCAATGAAGAGAGCACCAGAAAGACGAAGCAGATCACTCTTCTGCTATTTTAATAGCTGCAGCATGTGGTTTAGCATTGTCTTGCAAAAACATGCAGGGTCTGCCATAAGAAAGACGTAATCTGGAGCGGAGCATCCATTCCATCTAGCTATCCATTCTCTTTAACACAGAAAGGATTACATGCGGGGTGGCTGTTGCTCAGTTTATAGCGCAGGTCATCTGTTACCCGGAAGGTTGGTGGTTTGAGTCCTGGCTGCTTTTAGATACAGTGACTCCAGTGAAGCCCAGGAGGCCTAGAACCAAATGTGAGCCCAGGTTGAACGACACAACTCGTGCTGTCAGGAGTGAATGCCAAAAGGCTGAACGAAAATGGAAGAAGGACAAGCTACAGGTGTCTTTGAAATATTAAAGGGCTGTTGCCGTCGCTACCAGGCAATCAGTGGACTAGTTCTTATAAAGCACTTTTCTTCTCTGAATGAGCACTCAAAGTGCTTATACAACACATTTACCCAGTCACACACATTCATACAAGCACTTCCATTCTAAGCTAGGTGCTTTTATTAGCTACCATTCACACACATTCAGCGTCGGAGAGCAACTTGGGGTTCGGTATCTTGCTCGAGGATACTTTGGCACGTGGCCCAGAGCAGCCAGAAATCGAACCACTGACCTTCCATTCGGTGGGGGACCTGCTCTACCTCCTGAGCTACAGCCACCCCACCTTGATTTTTTAGAGGTTTTTCCTGTATTAGGCCCTGCTGTTCTCGCCCTTATTAACAGCAGCCTGTCCTCTGGGGTGGTTCCTGATTCTTTTAAGCATGCAACAGTGTTACCATAAATAAAAAAAAACCTAGACTGGATTCCACTGTGCTGTCCAATTTTAGGCCAATCTCGAGGCTTCCATTTCTTTCTAAAATTCTGGAAAAGGTCGTTTATAGCCAAGTGAAAGCCTTTTTTGACAAAAATGACATCCTTGAGGTCTTTCAGTCTGGCTTCAAGCCTCTTCATAGCACAGAGTCTGCCCTGCTAAGGGTTTTTAATGACATTTTCTTGGCTACAGAAGCGGGTGACTTTGTGATTTTACTTCTTTTAGATCTGACAGTTGCTTTTGATACAGTGGACCACAATAGTTTATTATCTCATCTAGAGTGGTGTGTAGGTATTCAGGGCATGGCATTAGAGTCTTTTATATCGTACTTGACCCAGAGAACTTTTACTGTTTGCTTAAATGATTTTAAATCATCTTGTGCTCCTTTGTCGTGTGGGGTTCCCCAGGGTTCAATTCTTGGACCACTACTGTTTTCTCTATATCTGTTGCCCCTGGGCTCTATTCTCAGAAAGCATAAAAATGCTTTCCACTGTTACGCCAACAATACCCAGATTGATATGCCCCTAAAACAGAGAGATGCCAACTCCTTACAGACATTAACAAAGGGCCTTGATGAAATCAAAGCCTGGATGGCTTTGAATTTCCTAAATTTTAACAAGACGGAGGCAATCGTTTTTAGTTCGGGCATCACTCGGGGGGGTCAAGTCCTCTGTCCCAGAACGCAAAACCCACTCACTAATCTGGGTGTTAAGATAGATGAGGGTC
>VUQK01041278.1:0-10909 GCA_015106715.1 Bujurquina vittata
AACAAGGACCTCCTAAACAAGGACCAGACATTTACTGCATTATCTTAAAGCTGTCTGTAGCTGGTTTTTGCACACACGATAACAGACCAAAGACAAAGACTCCATTCATACCATACTTCCTCTGATACTGCCCTGAGGCTAAGCCTCCCAGACACAGTCCACTCACTCAAGTGAGTGTGTGTACTTTGCTCATCCGTCTCACAAACACAGACATGCAAACACATTCACCCTTACAAAAACAAAAACAAAACAAAACAAAAGCTACATGAGGCTGGCTCTAAAGAAAGTCCAGTTCATATGCTCCCATGTAAAAATGCCTCACTGAAAAGCTAATTTGCAACTTCTTAACAACTATACTTAGGGAAGATTTTTTTTCTCTATACAACTTGTCCATTGGGAATTTTTTGGAGACTAAAATTTAGGGGTTTAGCCACTTTGAATAAGAGGTAGCCAACATAGGCAGCTGTAGCTAAAGGCTGACTGCTAGGCTTCACTTGTTCTAATTCAAGTTACTGAAATGGACCTTTTGACTGTGTTTGTGCTGTGTGTGTTCTTTGGAACACCATAATGGAATTATGTGACAATTAAATGGCCTGCACGGTGATACAGACGGTTCAGTAAGTTTGCGCTTCAGGTGAGTGAAATTGTAGTATTTTATTGGTCTCTCACTTGCCACTAAATATATCAGGGATCAGTGACTGAGTATTGTACCCCTATTGTTTATGGAACCATTCTTTTAGCAGGCTCATTAACTTAGCACTATAGCCTCTCATCTAAACATAGTCACTTAAAAAAATCTACATGGTGGTGGTTAAAATGTTAAAGTTGGGTTTTGAAAGAAAGAGTCCACAAAATAACGTGTGATATCATAGTGGCTGTGTCCATCTTGCATATACAGTCTATGGGAAAATTTCCAATATATTTTACAGCAAAAGGAATCTCACTAGGAATAAAGATTTCTTTGTTGGAGACATTTTATAGAGATCACAGTTACAACAGGTCATGAGCTATAGGATGCTTGCTGATCCTGCCTATATGATTTTTTTTACAATGTTTTCTTACACTTTACTTAATGAGTGAATCAAAAAACACACCAAATCATTACGACAGCTTTCACCATTTAATTTTTTTTCATAGGTTCTCTTGGATGTCATATACTTTAGTGATGACAGGCTCTAGCACTTAGAAAACTACGTGATTTAAGTTTAAATATTCTATTGCAGCACTGATTAGTATTACTTGCAGGTTTGACTTTGGCCATAATTGGAGAACCATTTATAAAGTTGTATTATAAATATGTTATTGTAGTCCCCCCCCACAATTTGGCTAGTATTTAATGCTTAGCTCAGCTTTGTTAGACATATATGTTTAGGGGGGTAGAAGCATTTTTCCTAACAATCAAAAATGTCAAAGCCACATTAAAGAATGGCTGGCATTTTGCACATAATTGGTGCACATAATTAAAAATATGTTCAGGAGCTAAAGCTGACTACACTTTGATTTCACTTACCAGGATTATTGTTTGCAGGTGACACAGGATTGGGTGACAGGCTGGGTGAACCTGAAACAGAGTGGTAATAGAAGGTGGGTTCATGACCGTGATAAGCTGTAATTAGAGCAGGTGTGTATATAGTCAGGTGACTCACCTGTGTCCATGCTGTGGTTAAGCTGGTGATCGTTTGTCTCACCATCCTCACTCAAGTACCCTGGTGGGGGAGTTTCTGGAACACATAGGTTAAGCATACACTGCCGATCTTTTCAGAGTTTAAACTACTTCCGCGATACAGCATATTTTAATGTAAAAACTGCACCCAGGAACACCATTTTTGGGGCACAAGCCACAAACTAAATCAACCCTGAGAAAAGTAATGTATAGACTTTATGTTGAGAATGAGCAAACTATTTTTTTGCCCTCTCACCAGGAATATAGTTGTTCTGGGGCTCGATGCCAGCGGGAAAATTGGTGTTTTCTGGGATGGATGGGCTGTAGTCATCCAGTGGTGGGAACTCAGCAGGGATGTCTGTATGTCGTGGCACTAGGACAGGAGGCAAAACTGGCGACAGAGGATCAGATCAGTTCTGCACCCAGTTGGGAGAATGCTTTAATTGAACTACACATAGCAATTAAGTACACTTACTTGGTGTCTCCACCCTCTGGTAGTGATAGGGGTTGACACATACTTCATCTTTCTTGGTGTGAAAGGCAAATTCACAGTGGTCGGCAGCTCTGAGTTCATGGTGGGACTGCAGATCTGGCCAGCGCCACAAGCGACAGTAGATCACATGAGGAAGACCTTTTCTGTGGGAAACCTGCAGACGTCCATCCAAAGACCTGAAAGACACCACCGCCAAAAGATAGAACATTCAGATTACATGTAATCATTCTGTGCAGCTTTACTTTAAGTGCCACTGAAATCTGAATTTGAAGTGTAAAGGAGATTCTGTAACTCAAGTCTTCTGGAGAACATCCAAACTGATGCTGATGTTAGGTCAACATTGAAGGCAAACCACCAAAGCATTTGCCTGATATAAAATCAGTTCTGTATTTTCTACAGTAAAAAGCTAAATTCTAAGGTAAATTTTGATTGATGAGTTGTTAACAGATGAACTTAACATTTCAGTTTATTGTGAAACTGTGCAACAAGTTGGCCAAGTTTTAGGTAGGTAAAGGATACTTAGAAAGATAATGTCATGAACATTTTTATGTATTAATTAACTTCTTATAAAAGTGCAGTAAGCAGAAAAAATAAACTGTTACCACTGTGATTACTGTTGCCTCTATCCTTTATTTTTCAGTGTTTTTGCCCTTAACTGTGACAGGCCCAGTGACGCCAGTGCCAATCATTCTGCTTCCTGTCCGCTCTCACTGCTGATTAAAGAGGTGCCCAGTCCAGCACACCAAGCTGATCAGTAAGTCTACTTAGACGATGTCCTTTATAAACCCAGCATGGATGTCAATTTGGATTGTGATTTAATGTGTCTCACCAATTTTCCGTGCCTCTAGAACAGATTTAGTTATGAATGCTGCAAACAGACACTAAGAAGACGGACTGCATTGACTCAGCCTGTAAAGTCATAAGCAGATCAGGCGGAGTTAAATGTGTTTTTAAGGTACTCTTTACTCCCCCGGGGCCAGGTGAGTTTTAGACATCTAATAACAGCGCACTCACATTGTACAAACATTAGCTGTTTTTTGTTATTCACATGAGAAAAGGAGCTGCTGCTCTAAATTTTGTTTTGGGCAGGGAGGTTAGGGGTGGGCAATATGGACCAAAAGCAATATCACGATATTTTTAGCTCAATGGCGATATACATACGATATATTTTTTTCTTACCAAAAGGTATAAACAAAAAGGCACTTCTGAGTCACACGGGCACTTTTTTTTAAACATTCAGCTGTACATGTACATGAGACATTGCTCAAAAATAAACTATTGGCATATTTAAATAATAATACTTCTCAAATAAATTAATGCTGTTTTTCCTCCAAAACAAAACACTCACAGCTCTGCTATTAAAATGTAAACGGCAAAGATCCATAGCAAAAACAGCAAAAGACTGACTTATTCTTTAAAAAAACATTCTGCAGTGAAGTAGACTTCACCTAAGTACTTCCTCCCGTGTGTACTCCTGTACAGCCAGTACTCTGTGCAAATAATAAAACATGTAAACAGACTGAATGAACAAAATTCCTTCAGTCAGGAAGTTTCTCACTAGCTCAGTAAATCCACAGACATATGCACCGACGTATTACAGCAACGGGTCCACCTGCTCAATGCGGCATCTATGTGTCTGCCGGCTGCATCACGAACACATGAAAAAGACTCACTTCCGTTATTAAGGTCATGTGACATACTTACAATCCAACAGCCAGGTACTCTTGGGGGTCCAAGCGACGCCAAAGCGTAAGAATGGACGCAGTACAAACACACAAAACACGGCGACAGCGGAGGATTTCAGGTTTCCAGAACTCCCTGACGTCACTGGAAAAACTAGCTACATTTGTCGCAAGTCGTTAAATCTAGCAATAAAGTCGGCAACACTGCATGACCCACGTGAGCAAAATCTGCTGCGTGGTAGGGTGACGTATTTAAGCCATGAAATTAGCATATCATGATATAATTTATTTTCACGGGCAAGATTTTTTTTTACTGGTATTATCGTGAATGATATGATATGGCCCAGCTCTGAGGGAGGTAGTTGTATTTATTTTCTATTTTCTTTTGTAGTATATTAATCTTGATCTGCTGTCCCTCCAGCTTTTAGCTCTTGAATCACAAAACAATGCCATTTTTCGGTTCATACATCTTATTTTGAACAATAGATATCCTTACCACAAGCAACAATGTTGTTTGTTTTAATGCGGACTTTTGATTCTTGCCATTTTTGTAGCTACATGCACTGAACTCCAAAGCAAAACACAAGCACAGCTGCTCCGTGTCACTGACACACAAGGGTCCAGTGACATTTGAATGGTAAAATACCTAAAAAGGGTGGAGTTATGTTTCAGGCATACAACACAGACCACAACAATGTAATGGTTAAGAATAATGACACTATCCGGATTTAGAATCGTTCTCTATAAGCCTTGCTTTCACTATGCAATTGTGTCTCACAATGGGAGCAAAATCTTCAAAGAAAATAAGGCTAAATTGTGCAACCAAAACAGAGGACAGCACTTCTGGTTTTACCAGTAACTATCGGTGAGTGCAAAGAAAGCCAAGAGCGACAGAATGAGAATTTAAGATGAGTGAAGCTCAGATGGGCATTCCCTCAATAGAGATTAGGGGGCTAAAAAACATGCAGTTACCATTATTTTTACTATGCCTGATACAATCAGGTGTTTAAAAATTGGAAGTGATCCAGTCCTCGTGATAACTGCAGAACCTTGGAACTACATCTGTGGCCGTCATCTTCCTGCACTACCTTCAGCTTTATTTGCTGGGTCAGCGGAGGGCAGCATTTGCATGCCTCAGCTGTGAGAGTAGCCTGGGCTAGTTCCTGTCTTCCTGGTTTGCTACTCTGACATGATGACCACTCTGACAGACACCTGGTAGAGGCAACCTTCCTTTTCAGCTGAATAGACAACAACTGCCTGCCAGCCAGGGAGTTGGAGCATCACACTACCAATCAAATAGCATCTCTTACCAAACAAAAAACAAAACCACAAGTGGAAGACAAACCACTTTCTGTCAAAAAATGCAACTTCAGAAGCAAGTGCAACCAGCAGATTACATTACATAAATAAATGAAAGTATAATGCAAAGTGCCTCGATATATGCAGAAACACAATAAAAATTGTAATAACATTTGGCTTTGTTAGGGGACACCTGGTGAACAACTAGTTAAGACACACACTATATGGACCTAGGATTTTGGTGTCCCCAGCAGCTTTGCTGCACTGTTTGTATTTACATCTGTTCATTTTAACCAAACAGCAAGTCACCTCCTTGCATTTATAGAGTTTTATAAAGTGATGCATCAATATGGAAATTTAGGATCAATAATTCAATACTGTGGCCAATATAGCACAATAAACAAGAATATTAATATAACAAATACAAAAATGTGAAGCGAAAGAAAGACACTTTAATCCTTGTCTATGTCTGGTTTTATAAGACATCCTTTGTCACTGTTGGACTTAACATTATCTTACATAATCAGGGTTTTTTCTGACTCAAAATGGGCCTTTTGGGGTGACTATGCTCGTAAGCGTGGCTGGAGCGCATATATATAGGAATCTGGGTTACCTTACTTAACAAGTCTGTGCATTATCCTATTATTTCTTGATAAAAAGAAATACATTTTATGCTTGCGTAAATGCTCTTAAGGAAACAGGTTAAAGTATCAATAAGAATCCATTGACAGAAGGCCAAGTGTTTTTGGGTAATGCCAAAAATATTTTTATGCAGGAACAAATCCTGTCAATTATAGCTGTAACCGAATTATCACAACAATAGCATCAATTACATGTTTTTACCTATAGGTCAGAAATACAATCCATCATCAATGTATCTGCCATCTACAGAGACAAGAGATTTACATTGTCATACCAACTGAACTTTCTTGATTTGATTGGTTAAAAGACAAGCCTTCACATTCTGGCTTTAAGCTTCATATGTTAAAATGAAAGTAACTTTTTTTTTATTAGAATATAAGAAAGAAATCCGTTCACATTTTTATTCTGCTTATTGTGTAGATGGCAGAAACTTGTGGTGCCATCAGTTTCACTGTTTTGACATTTTAGTACATAATAATTTCCTGCTGGTTAAGTTCATTCTAGGTGTTAGCACCTCAGGCAAGCACTTGACCACTTTAAATGCTCTCAACCCCTTTCTCTCCACGCCACATTAGAGGATGTGATGAAAGTACAGCACAATGCAGGCTGGCTGTAATACAGAATCACTGAGTCACTCTATCCCCAACAGATAGCAACACAGCTGTTATTCTGTAAAGTCTACTGTCTCTGAGCCCACTGACAACGTGAACCACAATCCAAACAGTGGCCCACGCCCTCCCTAGAGCCCAGAGCGCATTCCCAGCAACTGAGAAAAAGGTTTTAATGTAGGTTACCACCCATGCTTTGACTTCCACACTTACTGTGATGGGAGACTCCCAGTTTTGTTAGGAATCAGGCCTACAAGCTGCCTTTTAGGGCTTGGAAAGTTTTTTGAAGGCTTGTTAACACTTAAAAAAGTCACTGAAGCTCCTTCTGTACTGCTTATTAACAAGAGGGAAAGGTGTGGAACTGCCTTGTTTGTTTGATGTGTGAACAAAAACTAAAGAGACAACAGAATCTACATATTGAACTGTAGCAATCCTTCACCCTAAGAGAACATTTTGCATGCCAGGAAAATACCAACACAGAATAACAGAACCATCCGAACCCCTCACTGTAGGGATTAGAAGTCCAATTTTTTACTATAGTTTAACTGTCATTGGTCTCAAGGTCATGGTAACAACATTTATTGTGTTATGGGCAACAGTTTTGGTTTCCACTGACTGAAGACTGTGTTCAAAAAGTAAACACATGGACCGAACTGCCTTAACACTAAAAACACATTCCTAACATTGGGTAGGACCCTATAGTACAGTCGAAACAGCTTTGGGAAACCTCTGGAGATGTCCAGCACTGTCTGGCACCAGGACACTGACAGCTGACCACTTTAGGCAGCCGGAATAAGGTCTTCCATGATTGGGCTTGTTCCTGCGCATTCCACCGATCCTTGGTTGGACTGGAAGAGATCCAGGATGTTTGGATGCCGGATTGAGACATTTCTGAACTGTTTCCTTCTGAAGCATTTTTTCCATCTTGTGGAATGTGTCCCTATTTATGGCTGCCACTGCCATCAGGCTGTAAGATGGTGTTATACATTACATTAACAACCATGAATGTCAGCATACAAAGTTTTCTGGCAAAACACCACAATCCAACATAATGATCAGTTATTCATTTCACCAAGGATTTTATGGTTGTGGTTGACTGGCCTACTTCTGTGAGCTCACTGTATACCTCCAATGTGATGTATCACACCCACCTCACATGTCTGACAAATTTTGCAGGTCTTATACTGATGGGTATCCCATATGGGGAATCCCAAACTGGACACACACGCACACACAGTCTAAACATCCTCTATGAGTCAGTCTCCAGCTTCGCCAAACCACTCCCTGCCCTGTTTATCACACGTGTGAACTGAGGACATATTTATGCAGCACAAGTTACCCTGTCAGCAGGTGAAGCTCGTTCAGAGATGAGAGAAACACACACTAGTACTGCATTTTCTCACAATTACACACTGCACAGCTGGTCTACTACAGGTCACGTCGTTGTGCACACTAACGCTGGAAAATGATATAACAGACTCTTAATATATGGGTTTAAACACACCATCTTATTCCCTTAACGTTACCCAACAATTATATAAATTTAAGACCGAAGAGTGCCAATTGTGTGCTCCCTATTTACAGAACAAAATTGGATTTACTAGTGGTTTAAGTTGATAAGCTAATGTTAGCTCAAAATACCACGCACGATTGTTTTTACTCTGGCGGCTAATGCAAACAAAACCCACTACATAACATCAAACGTTTTATGTTCTCTTCAATATGGTAATCAGCACGTTTGAGTTTACTATTTTTAAAAAATGCTAATACCTGCTAATATCAACTCAAGCTACCTACCTAGCTGTTTTGGCTAACGTTAGCTGTCAACAGCACTAGCTCGTTAGCTTAGATCACAGTTACCGCTCTCTTTGTCCCCTACCTGGGTATGGTTAGGCATTTCGTGTTGACATTCTGTGTTATGATGGCTTTTTCCAGCTCGTCCAGCTGTCCCGTCCGTTTCAACTTCTTCACCAGACTTTTAACAGCCTTTTCGCACCATTTCTCCTCCTGTCCGTTCTGCTCTCCTTTCTTCCAGGTTAGTAGCCTCTTCACAACTGGAGGGGTGAACGGTAATATGGACATTTTGAAGCTGCAACTACAACAACTAGTTACAGCTCCTGGATTTAATTTATTATTTTAGACACTTTGTTGTTTCTAATAATGTAGACTTTGAGCTATTTAGTTTGGTAGATAGCTGAAACTTCCAATCAGACGAATGGCTGATCGCTGCCGATGGCTCAGCAGCAGCGCCTTGCGTCGCAGCTGCACTCCGTCCAAGTGCGCTCAGTGTCGGTGTGCAGCAGGACCTCGGCCGGCCAGCCGGCCTGCCTGCCTGCTTGCCTACCCGCCCCTCCTCCTGCTCCTCAGTCAGCTGGTCTGCCCTTCACCTGTATCAGGCAATTTCCCTACTGTCACAAAATTCTACATAATAATATAGAAAAAAGAAATAAAATGCATGTTTCTTTGTTAGTTTAAAAAAAAATAAATGTAATAGTAAGCAAATAAGTTAAAATATAGATTTTTCTCTTAAATTTATGTGCCTTTTAAATATAATTTTCAATGTTTATTTAGGCTGGGGAATCAGTGAAGGAAGACTATTAGCAACTAAAACCCTACATGAGAAATGGGGGAGAAAAAAAAAAAGTCTAAGCACTGAAAAGTGATCCAACTTTTGCATTTACTGTGTCCAAGAATAGAAGACCCTTGGGAGTAATCCCTTTGATCCTCTCATAAAAGTGATTTAATTTCACTTCAGATGCATCTTTCCAGAAATGGACGAGGGAGGTCACTGTGCATTCAGTGGCATTTCAGGTTTTATGGTGTTATTGATAAGTGCAATGCCTCCAGTAAATAGCAGTGTTCCTGTGCTATAAATACCCCCATCCGGGACAAGCCCCCGTTCCCTCATTTTATTTATACCTTCTATTAGTGACTCCTGTCTATTTTTAAGTAAGTATTTGGCATAGCTCCTTACTTCCGTCATCTTAAATATTATATCTGTCTTGGCAATGTCAGAAGGACACCTTCATGACTCTCTGTTCAACAGTCAGTTGGTTGCTGTGTGTAAAATATTCCCAGTTCAGTGCAGTTATCTCAAAAACACCCAAAGACTTGCTTTAATGTGAGTAATGACTACAGGTATGTATTATTACATATTTTCTCCAGATGTTACCCAATAAAGGGGACCTATTGTGCATTTCCTTATTTTCCGTTATATTTTGTTCCAATAGTGGGTGCTCATATTAAACATACCAAAGTTTCAAATAAGAAGGTTACTGTGTGCAAGTTATCCCTGTGAGCCAAAAGCTCAAGCTTCAGACTGTTTTAAATGCTTGTTTTAGAGTAACACATAAATGGTCATCTCAGGTATATATCTCTGGCTGTAAGCACAGACATCTCAGCCACTCTGGGATTATGTCAGGAAGGGCATCCATTATTTGGAAATGGAAGAAATCAAAATCTGTCTGGGATAAGAATGATCATGAGAAAAGTGGTGAATCAGTCCAGACCTACACAAGAGTGTAGGTCTACACAAGAGTGTAGTTCTACACAAGAGTGTAGAACTCTATTGGTAACACACTTCACCATAATGGATTGAAATCTGGTAACACCCACAGGGTCTCCCTGTTCAAGAAAGCATGTGTACAGGCTCATCTAATTTTGCCAGTGAACAGCTAAATGATTCAGAGAAGGCTTGGGAGGCAGTGCTGTGGTCAGATAAAACCAAAATTGAGCTCTTTGGCATCATCTCTGCCCACCGTGTTTGGTGGAAGGGAAATGCTGAGTATGACCCAAAGAACACCATGCCCACAGTCAAGCACGGAGGTGGAACATCAGTGGGGTGTTTTTCTGCTAAGGGTACAGGCCTGACTTCATCACATTAAGGGGCCAATGCACGGGGCCATGTACCGTAAGAGCTTGGCTGAGAACCTGCTTCTAACTACAGCAGTAAGAAACATCTTACCACTGTGCTTGCCATCAAGGGTTTCTCCTCCAAGTACTACGTCCTGTTTTTCTTGGGGATCAAATACTTATTTCATGCCGTGGCATGCAAAGCAGTTATATAACATTTATTTTACATGTTTATTTTAATGGATTTTTTGGTTGATATTTTATTTCCACCATTAAAATAAAACTACCATAAAATTAGAGACTATTCATTTCTTTGTAAGTGAGCAAACTTAAAAATTCAGCAGGAGATTAAATAATTATTTCCCCCACTGCCAAATCAAACATGTGGTGGTAGTCATTAGATGGCCCCTTGTGAATAAAGGAGCAGCTGAAAGTGGCTTCATCCTATTTATAGTGTGAATATGTACTAGTAACGTTTATAAGTGGGTCCACAGTGTAGCATCCCAGCGGTTGCATACAGGTATTTAGTCTCAGACAGATCTCACTTTAAAGGACTCTGTTTAAGTAAAATGAAAAGCTGGAAAGGCCTTACTCTGTGTTTAAAATATTACAGCCACTGATAAACAGAACAGGAGAGTGGTTAGTTCACCTTATTTGTCTACGTAGATTG
>VUQK01041284.1:0-30735 GCA_015106715.1 Bujurquina vittata
AGAACAGTTTCTTTGCCAGAGCAATCACTACTCTGAACTCACACACACCCCCATTCTAACTGCACAATACCCACATCTCTGTGCATATCACATTATGTACGACTCACCACCTCCATTATTTTGTGTATATTTTTTTTTATAATGTATATATTGTAAAAATAATATACCTGTATCTGAAGATGTCTGTATTCTAATACATTTTTTCTGTATATATTTTATGCATTGTCTCTTTGTATATTTCAATGCACTTTTATTTTCTGTATATTTTTTTAGATTATATTTTGTATTTAGGAAGTTTGACCTTCTTTTATGGCACTGATCAGGAGTGGCCCTCCAATCTCATTGTACATCCTGTATAGTCACAATAAAGGCATTCTATTCTATTCTATTCTATTGAAGCTCTCTATGGGCTGTTCTTGAACTAATCTAAAGGACAGATAAAGTTTGGAGGTCTGTAGTGATTGATGCTGCAGAAAGTTGGTGACCTCTGTGCACTTTGACCCTCAGCATCCTTAGGTGGCTCTCTGATTTACGTGGCCTACCACATCATGGTTAAGTTGCAGTCGTTCCCAATCATTTCCACTTTGTTATAATCCCACTAACAGTTGACTGTAGAATATTTAATAGAGAGGAAATTTAATGACTGGACTTGTTGCACAGGTATCATCCTATCACGGTATCATGCTGGAACTCACTGAGCTCCTGAGAGCGACCCATTCTTTCACTAATATTCGTAGAAGCAGTCTGCATGCCGAGGTGCTTGGTTTATACACTTGTGGCCATGGAAGTTATTGGAACACCCGAATTATATCTTTTGGATAGGTGAATACTGGATAGGGAATACTTTTGGCCTTAAAGCACTGATCAACTATTAAACTGACAGTTTGTTGCTATTATATTTAATACATGGACCCACACCACATAGTCTAATAGTACAAAGGTCTCAGTCTCATAATATATTTGAAGTATATAGAGAAAAGGCTACATTTCATCACAGGTCCTATTCATGTTCTCAATCAGCGGTTTTGGGCATTGTAAGATTATTAGCCCAATGTTTGGTCTGCCCTTCGCTGTTCTTCAGTGAGCAGCGCTCAGCTAATAATGAAAAGTACATTTTGAGTTAAATTTGCATTACTATTATTACACGCCACGATCCTGGCTTCTTCATCTTGATTTGAATGGGCAGTTTTATGGTGACGTATTGCAAAGTAATTTGTGATCATAAGACAAAACATATTTAATCATTAATCCCTACATTAATTTCTAATAAAGCACATTGTTGTATAGTCCGCACAAGCTCTGAGGCTCTAGAGAGGGCAGCTAGACTTACACAGCTGAACTGACTCTTGACTCTGTGAGCATTTCCACACGGCTGCACCAGATCTGTATTTGCTGAAATATTAAGTGCTGATGATTTTATGCCAAAATGGAGAAACAAAAATTTGCACATGAATTATGTTCTACCACTGGTTTTCAATTCAGACACATGCAGCATAAAAGTGACCACAGAATTGGAATAAACCCCCCCCCAAAAAACACCACACTTTGTAGCATACCCAATGTGTTTATTTTCTACCTATAACATGCTCAGTGAAGCAAATAATAGCACTGGACTCCCTGTTAATGGGATCAATTATGGGGGCGTGAAAGGGTGTGTGTGAGGGGAGAAAAGAGGTATTCAAGTGATGTAAGACAGACACATTGACCAACGGCAATCTCTTCATCCCTTCTGTGACAACAGGTTGATCAGCACAAATCTTTACAACCAGCTCCTACTATACCGACTATACAAACCTCAAGGCTGCAGATTGATGACAGCGTAGTCTATTAACTGTTAATATTGACATCGATTGCTTGTCTATAATGGCTTTCATTCCAAGTGGCCACAGCAGCAAGCAGTGACTTTGATCATTTATTCCCGTTAGGGCCTTTAGAAAGAAATCATCATTGCCAGTTCATCAATAGACAGGTGCAGCAGAACAACAACAATCTTAATCTTGAAAAACTCCAGAAAAATATTGATCTTAAGTATTTCTATAATCAAGACTAGGTCAAGGTTTGTGGACGAAAGCATCCTGTAGTATTCATCATCATGATAGTTCAAAAAGCGTTTGCTGTGTCCACTCATGAGTATCTGGGTAATTCCTTGAAATCCTACATCCAGGGTGGAGCGCAAACATTCGTCACATCAACTTTCCAGAATCCCTCATGTGAAATAAGCTGAAATAGTTTCTCTTTAGGATGCAAATGGCTTTGTCAGAGTGGCAGCTTGTCTCTGACTGTAAACAGCTTCTTTCACAAAATGCATTTTCAAGGCTTTTTAAATCAGTTTGAAATATCTTGACTTAAATGTGTGACCACCTACAGCTTCATGAAAAGATGAGCGGCACTCAAATGAAACTCATTTGAAAAGTTTACCTTATCTAACATCGTCCTAACGAAAGGATGAAAACTGTTTTGTAAAATGTAAGTTCTAAAGCTTTATGAGGGTCTATTGGATATCTGCGCGACACTAATGCTGCACCGCTCTGCCTCAGAGATATTCATGTATTGGTCCCATATTGTTCAGCTAAAAGCCTAAATCACAATATGAGCCTTTGAATGTCTGCAGGCCAACAAATGGAGGTCCATTGTCTAGTTACTAAAACATTTTAATAATTTTATTATTAATGATGTTGATAAAAATGGCCTTAATATTATGCTCATATTAACACACTGGTAGAATACCATTAATGCGTGAAAGGTGGACCTTTGTAATTGTGAAGCCTATCCAGGGTCCACAACATCACTTACATTTTGCTGGTTTTCTCATTTGTTCAACTTACTTAGCAAGAGCCACTTACAGCAGACCTCAACTATCTGCAGTGGGCTTAGTCAGCAGGTTACCAAATGCAAAGCAAACAAACAGGTCCCCTAATGATTTCCCATAAAACCATTTATACTTGTGTAAATGGGTTGGAGTCACACCAGACTTGTTTCATATGCTTTTGACTATGAGTGGGAAGGTAACAAATGGGAAATGATCATGTTGTGCTAGTTGTGGCCTATATAAAACCCAATTCCAGAACAAAGCTGGGGCGCTGTGTGAAATGTAAGTAAAAACAGAATGCATTCATGTGAATATAAAGCCATATTTTATTCACATAGAATCATATCAGATGTTTTAATGAAGAAAATGTACCATTTTAAGAAAAATATTAGGCCATTTTGAATTTGATGGCAGCAACACATCTTAAAGTTGGGACAGGGCCATGTTTACCACTGTGCAGCACCCCCTGTTCTAACAACAATCCCTAAATGTCTAAAGATTACAGAGGAAAAAAAAAATTGGGTGGCCAGAATTCTGACTGTTTTCTCACAGTTCTGACACTCTCACCTTTGGTGTTTGTTCTGATTTAATCAATTAAAAAAAAGTCAGAATTCTGAGATTAAAGTCAGAATTCTTGCCACCCTTTTATTTTTTCCACTCGCCTTTCTTAGAGAACTGAGGAAAGCAGCTGTTGGACCTTTGGGAGAAGAATATTGTCCCATTTGTGTCTGATAGAGGATTCAAGCTGCTCAACAGTCCTGGATCCTCTGGGTGGTGTTTTTTGTTTCATTCATCCATCCATTTTCTTCTGCGGGGTTGCGGGAGCAGCAGCGTAAGCAGAGAAGCCCAGCCACCTCCTCTAGCTCAGCATTCCCAGGCCAGCCAAGCAGTATAATCTCTCCAGTGTGTCCTGGGTCTTCCCCTGAGCCTCCTCCCGGTAGGACATGACTGGAACACCTCACCCAGGAGGCATCCTAATCAGATGTGACATACAGTAGGTGAGGGTAGGGACGTAGACTGACCTGTAAATGGACAGCTTCGCTTTCATGCTCAGCTTCTTCTTTACCACGACAGACCGCATCACTGCAGACGGAGCCCCAATCCGTCTGTCAATCTCCCGTTCCCTTCTCCCATCACTCTTGACCAAGACCCCGAGATACTTGAACCTGGGGCAGAAACTAGTCCCTGAGCCGGAGAGGGTACTCCACTGTTTTCAGGCTGAGGACCATGGCCTCAGACTTAGAGGTGCTGATTCTCATGCCAGCTGCTTCACACTCAGCTGTGAACCATTCCACTGCGAGCTGGAGGCCATCACCTGATGAAGCCGACAGGACTGCATCATCCACGAAGAGCAGAGATGAGACTGAGGCCACCAAGGCAGAAGCCTTCCTTTGTTTCATGATGCACCAAAATGCGCCAAATGTTTTCAGTTGGTGAAAGGTCTGGACTGCAGGCAGGCCAGTTCACAACTCATGCTGGATCTTGGAAGCATTGCTGCATTATGAACTGTAGCTATCACTGTGCAGAAATCCCTATTTTTACACAGCCCTCAGGTGAAATGACTGTGCGATGTGTACTTTATAGTGACTGTTGCTTAACAAATCTGCAGGGTTTTTTTATCATCTTTGAAGGATTTTTATTACATTCGTTTTTTGGCCTTTATCTTACATTTTTTTCTCACTTCCAGTATGTTTTTCACATTTTAACAGCGCTGGAAATAGCTGGATAGTTACTGCAAGTATTTTTCTCTACTAACTGGCACTACTAATACCTAAAATTGAAAGGAGACTGAATATTGGACTTTACAGTGGTCAGATGGAGAGTGCCTCCATAAAGTTGTGGATAACACCATTACCTGCATACAAAACGTCGCTGGTTTGATTCCAGCTGCAGAAACATATTGGGGTTATACGCATTGGGGTTGCACTAGGAAGGGTATCTGGTGTAAAAATCAAGCATGCTGTGGCGACCTGTTGTGATAAGGGAGCAGCTGAAAGAAACTTGATGAATCAATGGAACCTTTTTTAATCAGATGGATGCAATAATCAGCAATCTCAAGTATTTTGGTGTTATATTGATTTTTTTTTTTAGCACTGCTCCCCCCCAAAAAGGAACATTTTCAATAGCTCAAGTGATTAAAGGTGAATCAAGAAATGTTTGAAAAACAGAGAAACTGTTTCCTAACGACCATAAGGGCCTTAGGTACATTGCTTCAAGTCTGCAGATACAACGTGACACATTTCTAGTGAGGCAGCAGGCTCTGAGCAGAACCAATCTATGATGTTCTGTGAGACCATTTTTTTCTTTGTTATCTCTGTTATTGGGTGATACAGTGGTGAATGACAGGATAAATGGGGGTCAGGGAGTGCAGGTCAAATAACACACACTGTACACCTGGCTCACAAATTTGTGGCTAGAGCCCCAGACACCAGGGGCCTCTAGAGTTTGTTTATTCTTCCCCAGCTCATGCACACATCCTTTGACACATTTCTTCACCACTGTTACAACTGGCATTTTTTACTTCAACATTTACTCTAATGCCCCCCCCCCCACTTTTTTTTATCATTCTCCGATCAGACTTGAGTGCGGATTTGTTGCTGCCACAGGATATGACCCATCTTGTAGTTTCAAGCTAATCTGTTGAGGCACATATCAGCTCTTACTAATCTCCAGCCTCTGGTGTATGATTTGACTGTGCCATCCAATCCTCCAGCCTGCACAGGATGATTCCTGGCCACTGGAAATTACCCATTTTATCATTTATTGCCTCAGGTTGTGCGCTCTCTCTGTCCCACCTACACTGTCCATTCCCTGTTATTTGATGAACACTCTCCCACCACCAACGCTTCTACTGACCGCCCAAATCTGCCCGATTAGCCTTATGAATTTGAATCAATACAATATTCCTTTCAATCTGTCTGCTCTCTCCCTGTAGGCTGGACCCAGATTCCCTAAGTTTTACCTCCCAGATCCTCCAGCTGTTGACACCTTATTTTAATCTCTTCTACTTGCTGGGCTCCTCTTTGTCCCTGCCTGTCTGGGTGTGCTGAGCAATGAAGATCCCTCTGTGGTGCCTGGTGGTGCTGCTGGCATGTCTCTTCACCCCTGGACGCAGTGACTGTCAGGGGCAATGTATGGCCTGTGGACTGCTCCTGCAGCAACAGCAGCTGGAAGAAACCTTCAACACCATGGTGAGTACATGTGCGGATCCATGTTAATCTACGTGAGTCACTGTCGATAAAAGCAACCACTGAATGTCGTGCTAACACTGCAGTGTGCGTTTCTGGCTGGGTGCAGCTGCAACGAGCTGTCAGCATCCTGATGGGGCCATGATTGCGATCGCCCGAGCGAGTTATTGATAAGGGTGTCTGTGTAATGCATTGTGTGCAGTCTGATAGTCCCCTGCGTATTTTCTTTGCTAGTGTGTAATTAGTTACATTTTCATTTTGTCTGCTGGTCCAGCGGCTGTCAATGTGCATACCAATAAACCTCTGTGTGCCATCAACCATTCACACGGTTGTCTTCTGGGTTTTAAACCTCAAAAAATTGGAAGAAGGATATAAAATATCTCTTTTTACAAGAATTCAAAATTAAATGATTTTCTAATAAGTCACTAAAAGATTATACAATTACTAATGTAGGACAGGATAGTGGCTTCAACTTTTTGGCACAGTAATTGAGAATAGTAGAAATACAGATTTCATGCCACAAAGGCATCTACTAGGAATGTGCATTTGCATGATTTTGACTAGCTGCTGCAGTCTTGATAAAGGACACCATGTTGCACTGCTGCAAAACCTAATTTGTGTTCAGCTTTTTATAATGCAGTCATTAGAGATGTTCCTGCCAACTACTTTACTACCTGGATAGATGACAGGACAAAAAGTAGACATATAAAAAGTGAGGGAAGGGAAGCACAAGGAGCAGGACGGTTTTGCAGTGGTTATCACTGTCATAGTTTGAGGGTTCTAGGTTGGAACCTTGCTTATGCTGGGTCCTTTTTGTGTTCTTGTGCTAGATTAACTGCTGATGTGGTTGTGTGACTCAGTGATTTCCTGTCTCTCAGTGCTAGCCTCTTTATGGAGTGCTGGACTGTCCTGAGTGTAACCGTATGTGTCATTTGATAGGTAGTCAGGAAAATGGATAGATGAACATCAGGAGATCAAAGTTTTTGCAAATGTGGGGATGGAAAGTCTAAAAAACAAAAACAGGAGATTTCAAGACACCCATCAATCCATCCATTTCTTTTCACTAATCCACTTCAGGTACACACTGGAAAAGTAACCAGTTTATCGCAAGGCCAACACAACGAGACAGCCAACTCACATTGAGACTTAAGGCCAATTTATCACTGGTTAACCTGACATGAATGTGGGAGGAAGCTGGAGTGTGCAGAGAGAACAGAGAGCAGAGAGATTCCAACACAGGACCACCGTGCTGGCCTGACCCAGTGATCAAACAGAGTCATCCAGCCTGCAAGGCTATAAAGCCTAAAACATTACAGATGATTTCTAATCCAACAGTGTATCCTGCAGTAGGGACGATATGACGGCATGCAGGCGATACAAAAATTGGCACAGAAGGAATTGATGTTGTTTCTTTGTGATTTTATTTGTGCCTATTAGTATCTACAACACTTGTGCAATTCTTCTTGGTCAACATGAAATGCCAGCCGCTGCTCTGAGAGGCTGTGATTGCGCTCCAAACTGGACCCAAAACTTCCACGCGCCACGGAATCTCATTTTCAAACAGTCCGAGAAACATCGGTCGGTAAAAATAGTCAGTGGGTGTCCATGAATAGCCGCAGGACGGCTAATTTAGCTGATAATGATGCAGAGAAAGACAGCTGGGACCTTTTGGGGACTTGTAATAGAACTATGTAATTGACTGCCTCCCAGTATCATCAGCCTGGACTTACATCGGTGACTGACACATTGTATCAGCACCTCATTGTGTTTGCTGCCATCCCATTGAGCCACAGATGGAATCCACTGAGCAATTCCATTGTCTCCCACTCCAGACAGCGAGTGTGTGTGTGAGGCTGCTGTTTGTTATAATGTCAGGACCCATTGATTTATTTGTGCGCACACCTACACACACACACACACACACACACACACACACACACTCTGCCATCCTCTGACTGCATTCATTACTTACTGTTATTTTTATAAATGCCAGCTTTTGTTTACACATGTGCTAATTATCTGTGATGTGGCTCTTAGTCACACACTTTCTTGCCTGCTTTCATTTGTACTTCTGTGATTCTTTATCAGGTGTACAAAGGTGAGAGTGTAAACCACTGTTGGTTTTTCTGTGTTTGACATTAGCTGCCAGATGAGACATGCCCAATTAAAACCATTACCCTGACTCACTGCTCCCTACTAGTGAGGGCATTAGGAATAAATATGAATGCTTCCCTTATGGTTATGGTTTGGCAAACAATCACAGCTAGGCTGGTTCCTGATACAGGGATTGATTGTTGCCCTTTTAAGCTCATAACACAGATGTGTTATGAGTCTTTGGGCCCCACTTTTAAATCGGGCCATTAACTAAATTAGCTAATGTGTGCTATTAGCTTCAGAAACCTTTAACAGTTTTTTACACTTATAAAAATCAGCCAGAACAGGTTGGTATAAGTAAAGAAGGTTAAAATAAACAGGCACATATAATCATTCAACACAGTTTACCTTCAGTTAGTCAGCTGAAAGCACTCCTCCTGGCTTGCACTAGCAGTGGTTTATATGAAGCCATTGATAGTGTTGCTTTTGCATAAATTTCAAAAAAATGAAATTACACTAAAATATTTTACATTTTCTGTCACAATCTTTCTCTATGCATATGATGTGAATATGTTTTTAACCTCTTTGGGCCATTTGTATCACCTTGCAGTCATTTGTGTCATTACCTCATCTTTTTTGCATCTCTTTGTAGATTGTGAATATCTTAACCAAGAAAATAAACCGGGGCAGTGGGCCTCACTTATTAACAGTGCCTACGAACACATCTGTGTGAAAATTGTGCATACGAAAGATTCACGCATAAATTAGAGCTCAATATTTTTATATTGGAATTTATTCATTATTTTTGTCATTTGTTCATTCTTCGCAGTTTTCAAAAATACTATAAATCACAAAATGCTCAAAATTTAATTATATTAATTATATGTAAATAAAACAAATACTAAATAAAAAGGTGTCGGCTTAATCTTATCTTGCTGGAGAAACTAGATTTTTTTTTTTATAAATTGCAGTGAGTTTCTCATCAGGGGCTGAGAGACCACGTGCTCCTTAACTGCTACCTGTTTTCTTCTTTTTCTTGTACACTGTAAAACTTTTTCATTTAAACTTTGATGCCCAAACTTTTCTTTCTTGAGCCATAGTAGCATCTCAGTGGAAATGATATTCACGACTAAAAAAAAAGCGTTGCTTTCTTTTATTTTCTCTGTTTTTAAACAATGTCACTCTGGTGGTAACAGTTTAAGAAAGCTGTGCCATTTCTGGCTTCCTCTTTGGAAACAAGTGTTTCATTCTCTGCTGTTTGTGACTTTCTATTGCTTGCAGGCATCTCTCTTGCAACAACATTGAATTGGTCTCTTTAGCTCTCTGCCATGTATGCTGTTTTCAGTCACTTTTCACATGAATAACATTTTGAACATAACTTGATTGGTAACATGGCCTTTAGTCTAATGGAAGGCATAAAGCTGGGCCTGAACCTCTGATCTGTCCACCCCAAGATATCAGTAGATCAGTGGGGGCTTTTGTGCACTCTGATTTAACAGTTCAAACAAGTTAGTACATCAAAATCTCAACACTGTATTTAAGAGACAACCCTGCCCTACCTCCTCTGTGGAAATTAAGCCTTTGAAGCAAGCTCCTCTTAGAGAATTTTCTCAG
Source organism: Bujurquina vittata (assembly GCA_015106715.1). Classification (NCBI taxonomy): domain Eukaryota; kingdom Metazoa; phylum Chordata; class Actinopteri; order Cichliformes; family Cichlidae; genus Bujurquina; species Bujurquina vittata. The sequence continues at coordinate 9,706 of VUQK01041284.1, forward strand.
CCGTTTTATCCTCTTGTCCTCACAAGTACATAAATGCTGGACTGTGTGCATGCACACATCTCCTCTCACTCATAAACTCCTTTAGATTGCTCCATTGATCCGCTGAGGAGAATCCCCTGGTGTGCTCATTTCATTTACGATGGATAATTAATTTCCGTTGATAGATTCACAGCGGAACTCCCTCTTCTCTCCTTCCTTTGATGTGAGCAGGTTTTTGATAACAATGCAATTTATCTCGTTTGAGCGAGATTTGATGAGTAAATGGGATTTGCTTTGTTACCTCAAACTGAAATCAGTAGGCTCTGAAGTTGAGGAAAGGAGAGCTGTTAATACATAAATCTGTCTGGTGTGGCAGCTGCAGCCTATTTTCAGCTATATATGGATACAAATATAAATAATAAACTAGATAATTAATGTATTTATGGTTTATTAAAGAATAAAAGGTATTGTTGCATTCCAAAAAGAAAAAAAAATCCTTCTAAAGAAATTTTAAATGCACTTCGAATGCTCTTTATATGTCCTTGAAGTCAGACCATCAAGTGTCACGATGAGGACAGTAAAGTCATTAAGACTTTGCAATGAGGCCGTGACGCAGCACTGACAAATTTCATTCTATACGGAAAGGTCCAAATCCAAAACACCATAGGTGTCATTTTTAAGAGCGGAAACATAATTTCTTGAAGTTGAAGAGTCATTCAGAAATAAATAGTTGTCAGCAAAGAACATAATTTACCTGCTGCCCTTCAAACTGCTTCTCAGTTTTCTTCAATTTTGTGCTGTCAATCATTTTGCAATAGTAGATGTCACATTTGTCAAATTATGGATGTGTGACACTGGCACATAACTTTTCATATATGCTGAACACAGCAGGAACAAGGCTCATTACCTTTTGTGACACCCAAGTCATCAAGGTTAAAAGATGTCTTTTTCGGCTGGGGTCTAGTACGTACTGCGCAAATGTAATAAAGTGTAGTGTAATTGCATGACATTCAATTATGTTTTTTGAAAAATGTGTGGATATTTGACTAGAAGAAAAGATATTTAATTAAAGCAATTGGCCAGCCTTTATATTTTGATTTCTAATTGGCTATAAGCTCACTCCATATTTTTACGATTGATTATTGATCAAAGACAGGAAAAGGTCATTAGTATCATTAAGGCTGCACTAGACAATTTTTTTCATATGAGAAATAGTTGAATTCACAAGATGTAATATGAACCGTTTTCCTTGTAGTCAAAAACCCACAGATAATTATCACCTCACTCCCAGTTATATGGAACTTCTTAGTATTTTTATCCCTGTGTGTGGGCCACATAATGTTCTGTCTCATAAATCTAACTTCAAGCCATAGAAGGCAGTTTTTTTTCAGTAAAGACATTCACTGAGTATTCATAGGGAGTATAAAAGATGCATGCAGCCAATGTGGCTTCTCCCACTGGTTTTGGACTCCTCATTTTCATGCTTCAACGTTAGCGCTTTGGACCCTATCATGTTGGTCTTTTGGAGCCAGAGGTTACTTTACTGTATATCAGGGGTGTCAAACTCAGGATTGGCCAAAATTGCCTCTCAACTTAAAAAAAACAAACAAAACAAAAGAAAAATTTGCACACAATGCAGCAGGATTTTGGCCCACTCCTCCATTTAGATCTTCTCCAGATCTTTCAGGTTTTGGGGCTGTCGCTGGGCACCATTGAGTTTCAGCTCCCTCAAAAGATTTTCTATTGAGTTCAGGTCTGGAGACTGGCTAGGCCACTCCAGGATCTTGAAATGCTTTTTACAGAGCCATTCCTTAGTTGCTCTGGCTGTGTGTCATCATCCTGCTGGAAGACCCACGACCAATCTTCAATGCTCTTACCGAGGGAAGGAGGTTGTTGGCCAAAATCTTGCGATACATGACCCCATCCATCTTCCCTTCAATTCAGTGCAGTCATCCTAGTCCCTTTGCAGAAAAGCACGCTCAAAGGATGACTTTTCCAATCCCACGCTTCAAGGATTCTTTGTCATTCGCACTGCATTTGCATACAGTGGAACAAAATTCCGTTCTCCGCTCCCAGTGTTGCCCATGTACAGTTATGACATTCTAGTAATAAAATAGTAAAGAAAAAAATAAAATATAACAATTTATTTATACACACATACATGTGTGATAGATAGATCTCTCTATATCCCCTCTATCACACACATACACACACACTCTGCCAGGGCAGGGCTGTACATATACACACACACACCCATAAGCATAGAGCACAATATGTACTAAAAATAATAAATACTAAAAATAAAAAGTAAATCTGTCATAAGAGTTTAAGATGTGGAGTGATGGTGGAGACCGGTGGTGCCACAGCAGTAACTTGTGCAAAATAAAAATGACAGCAGCATAAGTGTGTGAAAACAGCAGCATGAGTGTATTCGGAGGTTTGAAAGCATAGTACAGCCCTGCCAGAGTTCAACAGTCTCACAGCTTCAGGGAAGAAGCCGTTCCTCAGTGGTCCTGCTCCCCTCAGCCTCCTGCCTGAGTGGAGCAGAACAAAAAGAGTGTGTGCTAGGTGTGTGGGATCCTTCAGGATGCAGATGGCCTTTTCCTTCATCCGGAGGTGTAAATGTCTGTGGTGGCGAAGAAGCTCCAACAGTCCTCCATGCAGCCTTTAATACCCTCTGCAGAGCTTTCTTCTCTGCTGCAGAGCACCAAGTTTGGGCCTTCTTAACAAGCTGCTTATGGAGCATACGGACATAGGAGTCCTTACACTCCAAGTGGGCCTTCTCACCAAGCTGCTTACCTATTGTCCTGTATCTCATCCCAGCCTTGTGCAGGTCTACAGTTTTGTCCCTGGTGTCCTTAGAAAGTTCTTTGGTCTTGGGCATGGTGGAGAGGTTGAGTGTGATTGATTGAGTGTGTGGACAGGCGTCTTTTATACAGGTAACGAGTTCAAACGGGTGCAATTAATACGGGTAATTAGTGCAGAATAGGCGGGCTGCTTAAAGAAAAACTAACAGCTCTCTGAGAGCCAGAATTCTTGCTGTCATTTTGTTGTGTGCCTTGTGTCCACAATGACAATGAGTTGAATCTAATGATCAAATACTCATTTCATGCAATAAAATGCAAATTAATTATTTAAAAATCATACAATGTGATTTTGTGGATTCTTTTTTTTTTAATAAAATAAATAAAAATCACAGACCTCTCAATTCTTTGTAGATGGGAAAACTTGCAAAGACTTATTTTTCACACTGTACACTGTCTGAGTCCTGCATTGGGGTCCACGCAGCCCATTTTATGACACTAATCTGCTGCACATCCTTTCCAGCTTTATCTCTCTGCCAAACCAGACAATACAAATCCTCTCCTCCTTCTATAGTGTCAAGCCTCCCTATAAGCCTTTTCCTTTCCCACCTCTCTCTTTGCTCTACCCCTAGCCTCCTAGTATTCCTGTCTACTTTTTTAATCTCCCTGACCATCCCACTTTTCCTGTGCTACCTTCCTTTGAATAATTTCCTGCATTTCCTTATCCCATCACCAAGTCTCTCTCATACCAGCAGTTTCTCTCAGCACTTCATTGTACTTTCCCAGTCATCCGGTAGCTCTCCCCTACCACCCAGAGTCTGTCTCCGCTCCTCCCTGAACTCTGTGCAACATTCTTCCTTCTTCAACTTCCTTCACTTCTTCTTCTTGATGTATAAAGTCTTGCTACAGGCTGCCATCCAATGCTGCTTAGCTACATTTTCCCTGACACCACCTTGCAGTCTCCTAGCTCTTTCAGATGACATCGTCTGCATAGGATGTAGTCTACCTGTGTGCATCTTCCTCCACTCTTATTCATCAGCCTATGTTGCTCCCTCTTCTTGAAATACACATTCACTAAAGCCATTTTCATCCTTTTCGTAAAGTCCACCACCACCTGTCCGAAATTACTCTCAACACCATACCTACCCATCACTTCCTCATCACCTCTGTTCCCTTCACCTACATGTCCATTCAAGTCCATTCTAGTCACCAATCCCCCCCCGGGTCTGCCACTCTTTACACCTCTATAACCCTTCCTGACTCAACAAGCCAGTTGGGTTGTGCCTGGGTTAGAGTTAGTTACACTTATCTTTCTGAAAAGTTGGTGAAAGCCGAGGTTCAAGAAAAATTAATATTGGTCTTCAAGTGGACAGACATGATTCCTTACATTCATTAGGAACTGTGCTCTATCTGCAGGATACAGACATTTTGCTAACATGTTAGTCATATGACCTTGATAAGTTCACTGTACTGTATGCAAAATATAGCTATTTGATTCAGTTCGTTGTCAGAAGCATACTTATAACTGGCCTTGGAAACATGCAGTGTTAATAAATCTAATAATCTAAGGTTGATGCTGCTCCTAACTCCAGCTGCTAGAAACTATAAGCAGAGTTTTTTCTTTGAAGAGCAAATCAGAACTATTACACTGCTGTGGTGTGCTACGCAGCACTGTAATGTAAAATGTGTAAACCAAACATTAAGACATCAGTGGGAGCGTTTACATTTTCTGTCAAAAATAGCACAAAAATGTTCCGTAAGACAGCTACATGCAGGTTACGTGTGTTAGACACTTTTTTGAGACTTAAAATATTCAACATGGTGTGCACTAAAATATCTAAAATATCTGAGTTGGTGCCTGCTTTTTTGTTTTGTTTTGTTTTTAGCAATGCTCTTTTCATGATTTATGCTCTAAGGAAAGAAAAATGGTATTCTAGAGAAGTGAGATATTTCAGGGCTCGCTCTGAGCACTTGTCAGGGCCATTAACTCCATGTGGTTCATTAGACCTTCATGTTGCTTTTCTATATACTATATACTATATACTACAATAAACACCCGTAATTATTTGTCAGCATCTTTCATTCAGTTGCTGTAATGAGATCTTGGATCCAATATTCTCAAATCAAACAGCATTAGGCTCAGCAGTAACTCTTTGAATCAAGTCCTCACTCACATCTCCGTTCTTAGACTTGATTACTAATTGAACCACTGGAAGTAATTAGGGGGGGAAGTCTTTTGGATGGTTCATATCAATTTAACTGCAAAAAAAAAAAAAGTTTAGATTATCTCACCGCATTATTTCTTTTCCCTCTGCAGGTGTGTTTGTTGGAGTGTGAGGGTCATGCCTCCTCGTCACTCACGTGGGAAGTGTGTAAGCGTGCTGTGAAACTATCGCTTCATCCTACGCTTCCTGAAGGAGGTGCCCTCTTCAAGAGAACAGGAGAGGAGCTGGAGCTGACCTCTCTTGACCTGAACTCTGACAGTGAACTGCTGCAGTCTACAGCTGCAGAGCGTTTCCAGGAGCGGGATCGGGATGAGACACCCTTCGAGCAGCGCAGCGTCCAGTATGACTCATCACTGCTGGGATCCTCTGAGGAGGGGGAGGGTCTGCAGAGCCTGGATCTCACTATGACAGATGAAGAGAAGAAGCCGAGGGAGGAGAGGAATGTGGGGAGTGACGGCCAGCTGGAAGCTGATGAGGTTGACAGCTCAGAGGGCATCACCTTATCCAAACGCTTTGGCGGCTTTCAGAGGGGGCGCCATGGATACAGGAAGCTGATTGGCTCATCCATGAGGCCACTACAAAAGCGCTACGGCGGGTTCATAGGCGTCCGGAAATCTGCCCGCAAATGGAACAGTCAGAAACGGGTTAACCAGCTGCTCCGGCAGTACCTGGGCATGAGGAGCAACCGCAGCGGCAGATTCAACACCGTCCCCGTGACTCGGGTGTGGAGGCGAAACAAACTGTAGTGTATTTCTGTGGCGCCTGCTCTGGTTACCTCAACCTGTCAGTCATTTTTTTCCCCCTGCAGCTCGCTCCAGTTTGAACTGTGACGTCATCAGAAGAACAGACTCCGTCATCTTGCTGCACCTCTCTTTGTGTCTCTAAGTAACAAAGAATGTTTTGACTGTGATGTCCTTCTTATTGAATCCATTTACATGCCATTCTTTGAAATAAAAGAATTCGAGAAGTGCAATTGAATATATTTTTGTGTGTCAGAATAATAAAAAGTGGCCAAATGAGACTGGAGAACTGATTTAATTGAAGGGTTTGAAAATCGTGTTAAATGCACTTTCATGCATGTATGGCTGGAGCCTAAAGTCATGGCTTCACCATATTTATTTTTGCTCTGTATTTTGGAACAATGGACTACTATAAAAAACGTTTTTCCACTTTGAAAACGGTATTCCTAGATTTGGAAGCCTCCACAGCTCCTATACAGCAAATATGTCTTTAAGTGGACTGTAACTGCTAAGCTCCTCAAGCTAAAGCAGACACAAGCTGTAGAATCATGTCGTAAAACGTAAAACACTAATTAATTAAGAATTGAATTTCCTGCAAAATTTAATTTAATTTAATTTAATTTAGCTTTTAATTGTTTTTTTTAACTGAAAGTGATCTCTGAATCATTTTACAAAAGGTGCCCGCTGTTTTATTAACACTGACAAAAAAAAAAAGAAAGAAACTTTTTTTCCTATTGTATTCTGATTTTGTGCCATCAGCTGGTGCTCCATGCAAACTGCTAGTGATGAGTTTCTGGGGAAATGAACAGCAGGCTTGCGTCCGCTCCTTTCAGTGGCACAATACTGCCCTCTAGTGTGTGAGGCACAATCATGCTGTTCTTAGATACTGGGCTGTGTAGTGTATGGAAGTATGGGTATGTTGGGTTAAACCTGCAGCTAGGACTGACATCCCAAATCAGCATAAGACAGCAAGCAGAACGTTCAGCTAGTGGCCAGCAGTATTCATATTTTCTGGACAGCAGCTTATAATTCATTCCAGAGATTTCCACATATGATTGGGCTGCTCACAAGCAGAGGGTACAGGATGCAACATCTAACAAGACGCAGTTAAAAGAGTGGAGTAGAACTATGTTTTATGTCTCCATGATTCACTATAGCAAGGTATTGGCATGTGAATGGAATTATGAATTAATATCAGTAATACTGAAGAGCAGCTGCTCAGTTCTGTCACTAAATGAACTCCTTTTCTGCCTTAAACCTGGATTTCAAATGTTAACCCTCCCTGCCCCTCTAACTTTGCCAAACTATCCTCTAAATATGAAAAGGAGGGAGAATGTATGGCGTTAAAAATAAATCAATAAAAAAATCCCCAAACTCTTCTCCACCGGAGGCTTTTTCTCAGAGCCATTCATGTCTGTTTAGTCAGACTGCAGTGAAGTGCATGAAGATGAAACCTGTCAGGGATCATTGGGTGTCTCCGGCACCGTAGAACGGCAGAGGAGGTCCAAGGAAATGACTCAAAGAATCCAACTAACATAGAGAGGGATGAACTGTGCATGTCACCTGAGGTCATTATTACACAGAAAAAAAAAGATGTTTGGGTGAAACAAAAAAAAGTTTTCCTCTAAAGGCCGAGTCACAGCCATGATTTTGCATCTTAATAGTGTTTAAGTGTTTACTAGTGTTTGATTAAACAGTCATTTCTGCAGTGTGTGGCTGATTGCAGAGAGGATGCAGGTGTGCACATGCATGTTTTTCTGTCAAACAACACAAAAAAAAAAGGAATTTGTGAACAGTGTACATTTCAGAGCACATTTCTAACACTACATCACTGTTCCGAGTCTTCGTATGAGATGTGTATAGCGAAAAATAACAATAAAATAGTTTGCTATTTCTTTTGTGGACTGTCATGCAGAAGAAAAAAAAAGGAATAACAAAAAGCATCTCAAATTCTCAGTGCTTTGTTTTAATGTGTCTGACAATATATTTCCTTTCTTTTTTTTATTGCTATTGCAAATTCATTCTCCTAACACTCGTCCCATCGCCGCGTCTCCACAGCTTCAAGGAAGAGAACCATTAACACTGGTCGTATGCCAACACACGGGCAGGAAGGAAATCCATTTTCATGGAAAGAACTTTTAGCTTATTCTCGTGAGTTTATATTCCAACAAAGTGCCAAAAACATGAAAATAATAAAAAAAAATTTGCCCAATTCCTGGGCTGAACCAGACGATTTAAAAAAAAAAAAAGGTACAAAATACTCGTACGTAACTCAAAGCACACAATATAATGTACATCATAACCACTGTGTAACCACTGGAAGAGAGGATTAGAATAACAAAACAGCCAGGTCTAATACAGTGGAGCTACAGGAGTAGTAATATGACCTTTGGATAAAGTAGGAGAGTATTGTAGGCTTAGCACATCACATGGTCAAAGTCAGTCAACAGTTAGCACCATCGCAGACTTCATTTTTCAGGATCAAGATACAAAGATACAGAAAAGTCCAATAGCATTCCTTTAGGAAAGAAGCAAAATAGGCTGAAAGTAAAAAAAGAAAGGAAAAAAAAAACAAGTAAAACAACTGATGGCTCTCGGGCCCTGATTTAGATTCTCTTTTTGATAAAAGTCTCTGTTGCCACGCATCCATCCGTCCACGTCTCGCACGTTCTTTCTCTCACCGCCGCCTCTAGTCCGGGAAGCGCTGGCAGGCTTTTTTCCAGCGGCAGGCCGTGCACCACTGATCCTTGTGCTCTACTCCGTACACCTTACGGCACTTCTTGGCCTCCCCGCGGCCCTTCCTGCTAAAAGACACGAATCATGAGGACGCGAGGGGAGATCAGGCTTTACAGAAATGGCTCAGAGGGATTTCAAATAAAGTCGTGATTGAATCAAAGTAGTTTTTTTCTCTCCAGGCCAGGGAAATGCGATTTAAAGATAAAAACGACAATGTCGAGGAAGAAGCTAGAGGACAGATACCTGCACCAGCAGTTTAGAACATGCTACACTAACATAGAACATATGTATCATTTCAAAGCACTGTACACAGAGCTGGAGGTGTGGCTGCAGATTTATTAGCTCTGTTTAAATTTGAACCCCATGAATGCCTCACCTGAAGGAGCAGTGAGTGCGGGAGGGTGACACACTCATTGGCTGCAGCCTGTTCTGTTGGAGCCACTGTTCCCCGACGCTGACAGATCGGCAGCGAGGTTTCACCATCTGAGGACACAACCAAAGACTAAGTAGCAGTCTTAAGCGTGCTCATTGCACACGGCAGCAACGGAGATGGAGGCAACTCTCTGAGATCAGACAGCGTTACAGGCATAAAAGACCCACCGGAGTGTTACTGTGGCCAGGGCCAGAGGTGGAGGGGGTCCAACCGGGACTGCCAGGGCTTCTGGGGGCCACAGATATCTGGACAGGGCTGCAGGCCTGAGGGAAAGCAAAACAGCGGACACATGATTCTTCATATTGGGAGGATCTTAAACAGTCCAACGACCCCGTTTCATATAGAACATGAATTTAATGTTGGGCAGCAGAGACAAGCAGGGAAAATGCAAACATATGACAGTACAGGATATCATCACCTGTCCCTTTAATATGGCAATGTTAGGAAACACTTGTTAAGCACACATACATGCAGGACATAAGTGAATTAAATCGAGCTCGGTTCTCTGTCGGACTCAAGTGCTCTTAGATTATAACAAAGCCAACACAGCCAACTGTTACTAACTTAATGGCAATGGGGTAAATAATGCTGCTGCAATGCCTTGTAGAGCAAAGGATAGTTATATTCAGTGGGTTTGTCCATATTAATGACACCTTTCATATTACATATCCATAATTTCCTTGTTTTACTGCTTTGGAAGGGTGAGCGAAGGGAGAGCTGGTGATGATGACGGCACAATGTATTTTGATTTTAAGAGGGGGTGCTGTTGGGCCTCATTACAATTTTTCTATGGAGACCATTAAAAAACAAACAAAATTTACCAGAATTTTGTGAGGAGGTTGATGAGTTTTCGTACATGTTCAGGTGGCAAATGTGTGAAAAACCTCAATTTCTCTTTTTCCCATTGGAATAAAATGGGGCATGTGAGACATTTGAGGGATTGAAATGGCAACCCCGGGGATGGGAAAACTCCAGGCCTCGAGGGCCGGTGTCCTGCACATTTTAGACGTGTTCCTGATCCAACACACCTGAATCAAATATAGAAGTCATCAGCAGGACTCTGGAGAACATGACTGCATACTGAGGAGGTAATTCAGGTGTGTTGGATCAGGAACAGATCTAAACCCTGCAGGACACCACCCCTCAAGACCTGGAGTTGTCCATCCCTGCCATAAAAAATGTGATATGGGTGTCTTTGACTTTTTCGGTAAGGGTGACTTACAGAATGTGTGTACCAAATTTCATGCACTTCTGAGAAACCACTTGTTTCTCTCCATATACATTTTTGTTTCCATCTGCAGGGAGCGCTATTGCACCAACTGCCACATTCTCCCACTTATGGATTCAGGCTAGTTCAGTACGTAAGTGATTCAAATTTCAGGCCAATCAGACAAAGCATGTGCAAACGATTGCAGAAAACGTTTTGCGACAAGATTAAAAAATGAACGCAAAACGTTGTGCGTTGGTATAGCAACAGTGTTTAATATTCTATAAATCTTTCGATAACTTTTGATGCGCCACTTGTCTAAATGGTGCTGACCAATTTTGACTGACTGCTATGGGGTCCATTGTGAATGCTTTTCATCACAGCTATGACGGCACTAGCGTGAGCGTACACTGAGTCAGCTGAACACTGATCACAGTCCTAAATCACATGTATTTTTTCTCCTGTCGTTAATCTTTAAAACACTTTTTTCTGCATGCTCACCTTTCTCTGGCTTCCTGCTCTGTAACCCCAACCACACTGTGCCACAAGATACAAGAATTTTCACAGCTTTCTATTAATAGTTCTTTTAAAGTCAGGCTATCAAAGATGGTGTGACTGTTGCCTTAAATTTTTTGCATTTATGTCAAAATGATTGTTTTTTTTCATTGTATGTCATATGCAGGGGTCTGTGTGCGGTTCCACAAAGGACCACGCTGATCCCTCAGTATGTGCCTTCAGTATTAACTGCACAGAAGCTTTAAATGCTATATAACATTACTAAAATCTTTGCTATAGGAGTGAGAACATTTTTGTAAAAGCTGTGACTTGTAAAATGTGTTAAAGCTTTTTGGTGTCTGACATTTGTTTGAATTATTTACACGCCCCGGTTTTTATGCATTCTTATATCTGTGAAATCTGTGGAGGCCTTGATGCACGGCTACAGTTTTTTGTGTATTCTGTTTATTTTATAGTGATGCTTTATTTATTGAGATACAGAAATAATGGAGCTACTTGACTCCAATGACCCATCACAGCAGTGACAGGATTTAGGACATCGGATCTGCACTTAGACAATCACAAAAGCTGCAATCTCACTGGCTGTTGCTGCATTACAACTATACACAATGGACCCCGGCGTGTACACTGAGTTAAACTTTACTATTTGGAGTCATAATTCATTTCAAGTCTTATTTGTCTGTCACAAAGAAATGACACTGACTTGATGTACAGCTTAAAAAAAAAAGAAAACAAGGGTGCCCGGGTGGCTCAGTGGTGAAGCCGGCGACCATATGCATATGAATGTGTCCAAACTTTGACTGGTACTGCCAGTTATCTGCCAGTTTGGGCTGGAATTTTCTGGGTTTTTTTTAGTGGGCCGTAGCACTCTTGACTTTAGAAACCACTGCCCTAGTCTCTCTATTCAACAGAACATTCACTGGCTTACAGAAACATGACTCTAAGCAGGCATGTTTTGTACTTGAATCAAGTCCAGCTAGACTGCCAAATAGTTAGAAAAATAATCTGTCTGAGGCTTTTTTATTCCAACCCGCTGCTGTAACAATCAACTAAACTCCCACGCGATAAATGATCTTTTCCGGCCAAGCTGTTTCCACTGCCTCTGGCCTATTTCCTCACCTCGAGCAACCCTGAACCATCTGAACAAAGTATGTGTTATTTCATCCCAATCTATCTGACCGTGCAGACAGAAGAAGATGGAGAGGGTAGAGAATATCTGCCCAACAAAATATGATGATGATAACCACTGCGTTAAGCCAATCAGCTACAGTGGGCGTGACGCAGAAAAAAGCCACACCTGCGTGAGTGTACTGCTGTGGACAGACATCTCGAGCCGCCAGCAGCTGTGACACACATGCAGAAACACAGCTGCACCACCACCACCAGCAGCACTGACCCACAGTTCAACCCACGCGCTCGCTCAGACAGAACGCTCACTTGAATTTCTGCCTGCATGAAGATAATCAAACGTGGCACACATACAAACATTTGTATTAACAGAAAAATGCCTAAAATTGTCACGGTTATTGCTTTTTTTTGTTTTTGTTTGTTAAAGTCTTACAGGAATATTTTTCAGAAAGTTTATAAAGCTGAAAAAGTACAAAGTGTACATCAGGCTCTAACCGTACAGCTAGATTTTTTGTGTGTTTTTCTGGGGGTTGTTTTGCAGGCTGGTGAGAGTCTAGTCTCCTTGGGAAAGCGAGCAAGCAGACAGCTTGCTCTCTCACTGTCACAAAGCATCCATTTACAGGCTCGTGGTGCAGGGTAAATGCAGGTCACCAGTGAAATGTGCTGCTTTGTGATGCATAAACATAGTTGTAGCTCGCTCGCTCGTTAGAGGGGGTATCTGCTTGGGGGCCCTGGGTAAAGAGGACTTCTGCAACAAGACCGAGACCGTGTAACACGAGACTCGCGCACAAAAACTCCAGTAAAATGAAGTTCACTTCCCAGCTGAGCTATTTCGCAGAAAGGGAATCTAGACATTTGGGTTTGTGTTTTCATTCCTGGAAAAAAAAAAACATTCTGAGGAAAATGGGGGAAAAACTGACATTTGGAATGTGAATTCCAGTGCTCACGCACTAAAATCTGCGCCTGACATTTAATATTTCATGCTAACAAGGACCGTGCTGTCTCCTTTCATTGCCCTCAAACAATTTCATTCGCCAGAATGTCGCCTCCTTCTAGACAACTCCAGTTCTGGGAACTGAACAAGTGATTACTGAAATAATAACTAGCTGAACAGGTATTTTGTGACGAAACTTCACATGACTATAAAAATTCCCTGAAGTTACACATTTAATGATGCGGAATTATTTGAATAGCCTGCAAAGGCTATTTATGCAATAACAAAATATTAAAATGTTTTAATTTAAATTGAGGCTAAATTATTACAGGTTGGCAAGGGTTGTTCTAAGATTTAGAGCTGGATTCATACAGCTATAGCCACAAGCTGTTTGAGTTAAAGTTCATAATTATTATTTTAATTTTCATTTGGATCTTTGTGCAGTTTCTCAGTTCATCCTCTGCCTGGAAAAACAGTTTTTAGCCTGTCTCTGTTTAAATTAACATTCTTCTGATTGGCTGCACCTCACAAATACAAGGTTTGAACAGCAGGTGGGTGGAGCTTCTGTACTCACACCCAGATTTGTGTGCCTGAGATGACCATATTAGGGATATCCCCTCTTAGTGACATCATACAGAGCCAAGAGGAGAAAAACCTGCTTAGAACTGAGTGTTCGGATGAGTCTGAAACGTGAGCTTCTGGATGACAAAGATTACTTATCCAAACACTGAAGTCATTTTTTGAAGCTTGAGCCTTTTTAACATGAACATCTACTATTTCAACAGTGTATGAGAGAAAAGAAACAAAAAGCATGACAGCTACCCTTAAATATTTTGCTTTGCATTTCCTCCATCTTCAAGAGCCTTGTGCTCTTCCTGGGATGATGCTGGAAACTGGGAGCAACACTGCTGCACCAACCTGATAGAGATGCTCTGAGTGAATCTGCCAGAAGCTGCTGGGGGCCGACTGGCTGAGCTGACTGGGCCTGTTCAGGCCTGGCCCAGAGCTGGAATTGGACCGGGGCCTGTGAGCTGGGGGGATCTGGAGCTCTGAGCCTGGAGGAGAACCACAGGACACCCAGCTGAGATGAGAGGATGAGGCCTGGCCCAGAGCCTGCTGGGCCGGAGCTGGGCTGGAGCTGGCATCAACGGTCTCACAGGATATCTTGGTGTAGTAGAAGTCCTCCTCTCGCTGGGACTGGTCTGACCCACTGCTGTGCATGGGCAGTAGGGACACATAGCGAATACACAGAGAGAAAGAGTGACTTGTGTGTTTGCAGAGTTAGAGAAAGCAGCACTCACAGCGGCCCAGATAGAAAGTCTCACTCCCCCTAACCAAGCAGAGCTCTTCCACAACCTGAAATTTTTATTCCCTCTTGTTTTTTTAATGTTGTTTTCAAGCTGAGAAATGTTCTAAAAGGCTGAGCTGTCTGGACTCCAATTCAGCTCAGACTACACTGGCCACGCATTGCACACACAAACCTGACTAACTAGAATGTTGTACATAATCACATCCTTAAAGTGACCAATTGATAAAAATCAACCAAATATGATGACTTCCCTATTTTTGGTGCACCATTAAAACTGTGACATATGGCAGAAAAATAAATCTCTCAGTAAAGAATGATTGTTTTACTTGGTCATGTGTGCAACACTAGGGAGCACCAGGAAGTGCTCCCTACATCATAAAGAACACTCTTACTTCCAGCAGATATGCAATAAAACAAACAGCCACACTGTGTTATCATCAAAAATAGAATGTATCCAGATTCACACACACACACACACACACACACTCTCTTACACATTACTGAATTGGAGCACATGTTAATAGGAGTAAACCATCTTAATCTTTCTCATCATTGGAACTTTCACTTTGATGTGTAGTTACTGTAGATTGCATTTTTTGTGCTGCTGTTACACAATTTTCCTTGCGGGATCAATAAAGTATCTATCTATCTATCTATCTATCTATCTATCTATCTATCTATCTTTTTTCCTGCCTGGACAATTTTTGATGCCTATTCCCCCCAAAAAGGCAAATAAAAATCTACAGCATTAAAAGAGCAAAAAATGGATATTAGAAATAGACATTTTAAAATCCAAGCCAGTGTTGTACAAAAAGCGAAAGTAAATAAAACCAGAGTTTTGTTTACACAAGCATAATATTGTGTTGTTCTTAAAGCTGCATGGATGTCAAACGAGGTTACACAGACTCGCTGTCTTTACTGTTGTGCACAGTCATCTCCCAAAGCTTCATCCTGCGCCAGGAAAAACTCTGCTTTACTTTTTATTTTGCTCCACTCAAGGGGATTCAGCACCCCTCCCCACCTGATTACTTTTTTCACAGTCCCTAATTTATTAAAAAAAAAAAATTCTAGTCAGCACACTTGCTCCTCATTCCTCCTAAGAAGGAAAGGGATTGCTCATGTAAATGAAAAGATTCAAAGTGCCAGCTCACCCCAGATGCAGCACACGGATGTGCCTTTTTATTCCGACTGAAGACGTGAGAACTTTGCCGCAACTGGGCCACAGGCATTTGTACACACTTCTGACGGAGCTCTGCGAGAGACACAACACAACGGCGGTTGAGTACGGACAGAAAGTACAGAGACTGCCGATTCGAGAGGTTTCTGATGCAGTAAGTCGCGAAAGCTGTGCACCTTTGGCTTTTTGGCAGTGAGCTCCTCTCCCTGCTCCAGCTCCATGTGCAGGCCTTCGTCCGGGCTGCTGTCCATCTCGGTGACGGACGGCGAGGGCGCGGGGCTCACGTTGCCGTGGTCCCAGCTCCAGTAGCCGCTGCTGCCGCTGTCAGAGAGCTCGCCTCCACCACATTCCATGTCAGCAGATGAGGATGATGAGCCAGCTAGAGGAAGATGCAACAATTTCTTTTGAGACAAATAAAAAACTTAGTTTGCCACAGAGCTGAGGGAAAACAGTTCCTGCACTAACTCAGTGTCTATAAAAAAATCTTTACCTTCTGGCTTAAATATCAAATATTCTCTGTTCTTTTTTGGGATGAAAATAGCTACTCGTGCATTTGGGAATGCTCTCTGCTGCTTCCCCTCTGCCCATCCGACAGAGAAGAGCAGGTGTCCGGCACTGGTGCCAAGGTTGTGATGCGGTATTTAAGACAGCTTTACCATCATTTCAGCAATGATTTACTCCCTCTCTGCTCTGTTCCCTGTTCACAGATATATTGCTTATTGCATTGCCAAAACATTAAAAACAGGAACTTTTTTTTTGCTCTGGCAAATTGTTTATCAAGTTAATAAACATGTAGTATGGAATGGCTTAATAGACACAAAGTGGGCTGAGTTGAGCTTTCTTCATGTCCTGCCACATTTCACCAGCAAAAACCAAAAGTGCCACTTTTGAATAGCAGAGTTATGCTTCTAAACTGCAGCTATAGTTCTATTTCCTACAGTTCTGTGCAAAGATCCATCCCTCATACTTATATTTTGCAAGGAAAACAGCAAACAGATGCAGCAATTTAGTGACCGGTGTAAGCATCAATGGAAATACAGTAAAAAAGGCAAAAACAGAGTTTGTACAGTTTTAATGAGATTGAAGGGCTCAAGAGGTGGCTCAAGACTTTTAAACATACTGTACAACAATAAGATCACTCAAGTCAGAATAGAACTGTTGAGTGAATGAGCTGTGATTGCGCTAAAGCTGGGTTGTGTCCAAAGAAAGATGACCAACGTCAAAGGATTGCAGTCATAACTTTGGCCATGGCGCTCTAATATTGTGCAGAGGTTCAACGTTGGGCACTGTAAATGTAAATTCTGAGAGTGTCTTATTAAGTAGCAGCTGCTCCAAACTACAGCTACAATACAACTACTAGGAAGGGATTAAAAAACATGTGCTGATCAATGCGTCACTGGCATGAAAACCAAAGCAAAACTAACAGACACAATAGATGGAAGCAGAAGATACAGAAGAAAGTTTTTGAGATTCCCACAAAGAATAAAACCATGTTTAGTCATTGGAGGTAGCAGAAGCTCGTTTGCATAACGTGTGCTCCAGCTGCTGTGCGACCAAATAGGAAGTAGCATGGAAACAAACAGCAGAGGAATTGCTACTGTGCGCAGTAGCCTGGGATACTGTATAATCAGCTGTGCAGTTAAGATCACTAGTTCGAAACCAGGAGGAGACACAAACCCAGCCTCACAAGTCAGTGTACTCATATTGGCAGATAAATGCGAGGCTTGTATCAATAACAGCATCTAATGTAAAATCTGTCCCAAATCAAACATGGCTGATCAAGCCACTGTGACCAGTGCTTTGGAAATAAGCCTTTACAGATAGAATTACTAATCAAACTGGCTGACTTTGCCACAAAGTAATGTTCAAAAAGCTTTTCCCCTGAAAATTAAACTTGTACTCCACACATGCATCATTTCACAACATTACAGCTTCATCAACAGCTTAATCCAGAGTGTGTGTCAGTGTGTCTGGCTCATCTCACCAGAGCACTGAACAAAGGTCCATAAGTACACTCATGTTTGTAACAATAATGAGTAGATGCAGCATGTCTGACACCACACAGCGTAATCTGTGATGACTCTTAACTGTGCAACACCATGAATGGCTCATATGTTTCCCACTTTGGCCATCAAAGCAGGTCATTGGCCATTTTGGAGAAAGGGGAGGATAAGCACCACCTTTGTGTTAAATGAATTCTTCCATCAATTTCTATTCTCTATTCTTATTGTCATATCTCTCCTCTGTAATGTCTATGTTACAAGCGGTAAAGCCACAAATAATTTCATAAGCTATTAACGGGAACTATCTTGGGGGTGCCGTGATTTGTCAGACTACTGACCACCATGTTTGTGAACATATGTGATTGTGGTGATACAAACCTGGTCCAGGATCTGTTTGTGGAGAGCTCTGAACCATGGGGCTGCAGGACAGACTGGTCAGAACCATGGCTGCCATGATCTCATCCATCTCTACCGACTCTGGGCTGCGGAAGCTGGAGACAAAATACAGAATAAGATCAAGTCCACCCTCACATACTCCTACCAAGTGGCAACATCTAAAAAAATAGAGCCAACATGAAAGTTCCAGAAACTGCAGTTCCTTAACTGGCCACTTGAGGCAGCCTCAAAAGAGTGAATCCCCATAGACTCTCATGATAAAATACTCAATTTTACTACAGAAATAAACATGTACGAGTCTGTTGCAACAAATAGATTTAGACTCTGTTGGTGCCTTTTGAAGCCTTTTTAATGAAAAACAGTATTGGCTGCTTTGTGGTTCAGCCCATCCAACGCCTCTGCGCTCCAGTTTTGGTGATTGAAGTTCTACTGCTTTATTAGTCTGTTGGTTATCACTTAGCAGCACCAGTAACAGGTATCTGTGTCTAGAAGAGGCAGGACTCACCAGACACCCCACAATATAATTTCACTCATGACACAATATTATTGTGATTCTGAACGTGTTATGACATGCTGAGTATTGCAGTAACCTATATTGTGATTTATCACTTTAAAGTTAAACTTTGTCAGTATTAAATGGGGTCAAGTTGGCAACACCATGCAATCTGTTTCTGATAATACAGCAACTGTGATAAAGTGTTAAAAAATCACATATCTGAATGAAAATCACGTTTAACTATTACATTTGTAAGTTTGCTCAGCTAACGTTATCTCAGGATGTTGGTGCATGACAGGAACCCTCTTGTTCATAGTATTCCCAGAGTATTTTAAATTATTTAATAAAATATCGATATTTGTGGCCCTGTATCGAAACAATATTGTCACACAAAACTTTGAGATACTATGTGGTATCAGTTATTTCCTTCCATCTCTACTGGCTGGGATACAGCTTTCCGACTAATTGGTGACATCCTGCTGACCATCTTTTCTATACAGGCTATAGCTCCTGAAATTACAGCACCTGCAGTGTCGCTCACCTGTATGGAGCCTCTCTGTTGCTGAGGTGCATTGTGGCTCCCATATTTTGAGCCAGGTTGCTCTTGTAGCGTCCACTCTCAGCCTGGACACAGCTCTGTGCATACACCTTCAAAGTGAGGCAATGACACAATGAGTTCCTGAGTCCATTTAGTTTCTTGCTCTGGTTCACTTCAACATAAATCTTCCACTCAGCTCATCAGTGGAAGCTGACGTGGACAGACAAAACACTGTTCAGGCCTTATATGGGTTAAGCTGTTTACATGCGTCTCTGATACCCTGCTACTGAGCCTCACTGTGACCATGAATAAAGCAGTTAAGAGAATATTTCCTGTCCATCTGTGGCATCCTGCATGCAGACAGCATAATCTGCCAGTGAAACAGTGTGAAAAGAAGTGTCTGCCAGCCTCTGACCAGGCAGTGCATTATATCTAACACAGGGGAAAGAAATAATGATCCCATTTCTTGAAATTCTTTTCTCAGTTACGGTCTGAATTTTCAGGACAGTGGCCTTTTGCTTACTGTAATGATTGTTCTTGTGATTTAAATGTGCCTGTAATGCCATGCAAACCTGAAACGGGGACTTCAGGAATTTCTTTTAGACGCATGAATCAGTGATTCCCCCTCAAAATAGATGACTTTCATGGGCCTTAAAGCAAGTCTCATCTCTGTCAGGCTTCCTCACCAGAGTGTGCTGCACGCCGGGCCCGTTGCTGCCCTGTGTCGTCGCAGAGACACAGGCTTGCTGTCCCAGCGGGCGGGCTGCCGTCCCGCCTGGCTCTGCTCCAGCTCTTTCCTCGGGTCCCGTAGCTGCCATGGTGCTGCTGCACACACCGAGGAGACTCAGCACAGTGTCACACCTTCCTGCAGACAGGACAGCACAGATAACGTGAAAACAAATGAAAATATCTCCCAGCAACATTAATCTTATAGCACTCATGCAGCATTCCTTCAAAGTGCACCCCAGCATTGCTGTATTGCAGTGTGAGTTCACTATAACATTACATAAAATCTCACCATTAACCTCCTTCAGTAACTTTGGTTGTAATTTCTGCCCAGCTTCTTTCCTAAAAGGATTAAACGATGAAGGTTATTTTCAGCTAGAGAGAATATGCTCTCTGTGAACCACAGCATCAGATGACAAATATGCTTGGTGAATAAATATGGGGATCTAAACAGACGGCAGCTTTGCTGACGAGTGGCTGTTGGCAAACACTCATTCCATCTTGCATCTCTGCGTCTGACAGTGCAGTGCAACGACACCACAGGAGATTTGAAAATTATTGCAGGGATCTGAAGCGAACCCAAACTTGAGTGGATTTAGATCGGATCGCAATCTTGCTGTAGTTTTGCTGGCTGCTCTGATAAAGCATGGGACTCATAACGCCTTACAAAGACCTAATCTGGCATTTGGGTACATTCACTGTGGCCTGTAGCCCACAGAGGTAAAATGGGGGCAATGCTGCATTCAGTTGACTCAGGAATAATCCCAATACAATGGTGACTGTGCAGTGTTGACAAACCGTTCTGTGAATTCCGGCACTTTTTGAAGGTCAAAGTCAATGATTGAAATATTTTGGAGTATATTCATGTTTACATTAATAACATTACAAAAGTCTAAACTAAACATGTAAAGGATCAGAAACGATGACTTTTCTCTGTTCCTGTTTTACCCAGATAGAAATAAATGTTTGGCCCAAACATGGACCACTTCTTCCTGTTTCGATGGAACAGTGTTGGCTCAGAGATTCAGCAGTGACTCAGGTTGAGTCTGGCTGTCAGAGCTCCACCGCAGGACCAGCTTATGTGGGCCAAATGGTGTGCCATGACATTTGGCCCACATCTAGCCCACATAACACTTGCTGTAACCTATGCCAACCCGACCCATAACTTCCGGGCCCACACAACACTCATCTCAACCCTAGTCAAACTCGTCTCATGACTTTTGGGCCCATTCAACACAGCTGTATTACAAATACAAAAACAAACAAAACAACACACCAGCACAACAATATATAAGAGTAACCTCACAAAACAGCACATAAAAGAAACTGTGTTTTAATTGGCTAATTATACAGTTTCATACTGCACCACGTTGCTTTATCAAAATTAAAACTGTATCAAAAACCCCTGCTTCATTTCAAGAATTTACAATTTTTACTGGCTTTCATATACAAGTTATTTCCTATTTGGAAACCTGCATGTACGGGATTCTTCGAGGAGAGAGCTCATCTCTCCCATTCTTTTCTGTGCACCCAAACACAGCACAAAGCCCGATTTTCCCCACCTTTCCACCAATCAGCGCCAAATATCAGTAGTAAACAAGCGGCACCGTGTGGGAGTGCCGCCGACGCTGATTGGCTGAGCCCTGGCTCTCAGGCACACACCCCCGTTCTAACAACGTGTTC
>VUQK01041284.1:37265-48967 GCA_015106715.1 Bujurquina vittata
TTTAATATATAAAAAAAAAAAAAAAAAAAAAAAAAAAAAAAAAAAAAAAAACTAAAAAAAAAAAAAAAAAAAAAAAAAAAAAAAAAAATCTTCCTTTTACCAAATTAAAAACTAAATGAGATTAAGTGAAAAGTTCTTATCAGGTAAATTCAGAATCCAGTTTGAAGATGTTGAGGGTCTCAATCTGCATCTAAATAAGCAAAAGTCTGATTTGAGAAAGACGAGGCGTGAATGGTAGCTCGAGCTGGCCGAGGACAGGGCCAACTTTCCCTCCTACCCCGTCTCTCCTTTTCCGTCCATCTGTCCATTTGGGACAACAGTGGAAAACTCGGGTTTCTTTGCAATGGGATGCCGAGCATTTTTTCCCTCTCTTCATGATTCTTGCCTCAATATCTGGGAGCTTCTGTTTTCAGGGGTGTGTTGTGTGGTTGGGGGTCAGTGTTCAGGACCGTAGCTGGCTGTTTACTGTGTTTCTGTGTCAGACCTCTCCAGTGTGTGTGGAGGCATGTTTTTGTGATGTCTCCATGTGGAACCCCCTGAGCCTAGAAGATTTAGACAAGAAAATATGAGTGAAAATGTTCATTTACATGAGACGGAAACTTCTTTTAATATGCAGTGAACCTACCAGTTGCGTCTGACTTTGTGCCAGTTGTTCCATTAGATCCTCCTTTTCCACCTTCATTCTGTCATTGAGTAAGACCAAAAGTAGTAAATAGTGGTAGTGGCCACACAAAGGACAACAAAGGACATAATCTCAGCCGTGCTGCCATGCTCCTTTTAGAGAGAAGAGGCAACCGTCCCAAACAAACCACACTTACTCAGACTTTTTCTAATTGTACTGTCATGAAGTTTAACATTCAACATGCCAACTGAGGCCTGTAGAGGGAGATGGGGTTTTTTGCAGCTTCTCTGCACACTGCAGTCTGAGCTTGGGGGAATTTGCTGGGATATTTGGGAATAATTGTTCTGCCTAGAGAATATTGTCTAGAAATGACCTAATAACTCAATATTTAGAGCATGGGCCTGTGAAACTTAATTTCCTTGAAGCATACTGAGAAATTTAGAATCCTTGCTGAGTTTTTGAGATTTGCTTTATGCCGGTTATGCACCAGCAGCTATCCAACTCAAAGTGAGATTGCCGGACACAACACAACACAGCATTTGTACCCTAAGCAAATTTGCAGTGGCTGTCCCTGTTCGACAACAATGGGTTTTTCCATTGGGACCTCAGTAGCCCTGGTGGCATCGCAGCTACTTGACCTTTCATGGTAAATTTGGGTGGTCTGAGCACTTCAAAATGAAGTTTTGCCCTTTCATTTCTGCTTTCAGATTGTTCATGCAACACATCAGCCCATATGCATGGTTTAATGTGTTTTCCTAAGCTCGTGGCAGCATATTATATTGTATTTTGAAACATCCTAATCCAATCAGACTTTCGCAGGTAACACTCATGAAAAGCCCTTTACAGAGGAACCCTTCACGAGAAGCCTTACTAATCTTAATCTCTTCCTGACAATGCATAACAGCAGTCAGTCCTAATCCTCTGAGACAGCACTGATATTGAAAACAAAAGGTCAGTGCTTCCTCAAGTCATTTTAAAAGTTTGCCTTTCCTTTTATCTTAACTGAAAGAACTCTTCAGCACCTTTTTTGTTGCTTTTTGTTCACAATAGCATACCTGCAGTTGTCCCTGCCGGTCTGCATTTATTACCTTTATTTGCTTAAATTTTGTATCCCACTCAAAGTCTTAGTTAAAATGAAGCGTTTGGTAAATGGACTAGTTCTTATATAGCGCTGAATGAGCACTCAAAGCACTTATACAACACGTTTACATTTACCCAGTCACACCCAATTCATACAAGCACTTCCATGTGTAACTAAGCTAAATGCTCTATTGTCTAACATTCACACACTCATACGACGACGCTTGCGTCGGAGAGCAACTTGGGGTTCAGTATCTTGCCCAAGGATACTTTGACATGTGGCTCGGAGCAGGCAGGAATCAAACCACCGAACTTCCGATTGGTATGTGACCTGCTCTACCTCCTGAGCTACAGCCAGGAGGTAGAGCCTTTCCATAGATTGATTACCATTCATTTAGGCAACGTTTCTAGTAAAGCACTCTTTGACCAAAACATAACAATCATTTTCATTTGTCACGGCTCAATTGAGGCCAGCATCATATTCTCTACCACCATCCTTCTGATTGCTAATAATCAGCCAGTTATGGCTCCTAATTAGAAACTAAGAGAACTGTAACAGGTGCTGCATTTAGACAGTGAAGTTTTGTTTTTTGTTTTGTTTTTTTTTTAAATCTACCGATAACAGGAGAGAGGGAAACGCCCGAAAGAAAGCGAGAGGACGATGAAAAACAAAAGGGGAAGTTCACACCTTTGTTCCACTCACGTTGTAGGCGTTGTCACTGCCCCTGTAAATGACAAGAAGGTAAATGGGAGGTCATTGAGGCTGATGATGGCGTGCTGTAACTGTGTGGATGAGGAAAAAGGAGCATAGTCCTATTTACATACCAGCATGTCGCTTTGCGGCTCAAAACTCAGTCCATCTCTGTGGCTTTCCTTCTAGCTTTTTATCTTGCACTTATAGTCCTATAGAGCACAGATATAACAGCCCTGTGCTCTCCTTCATACCCTAACCTAACATGGTTAATTCAATTCACAGCAGCAGTCACCTCTAGGTGCACTTATTGTATTAAAGAAGAACAGAAAAAGAATCTTTTGGAAAAAAAAAATCTGAGATTGTCATATATATTGGGTTAGGGTGATGAGGAGTTAAGGGTCGTTGGACCACAGTGGGTTAAACCTAAACTCAGCCGAGTGCAGGATAAATTTCTCATTTAACTGCTTGAATTTGAGTAGAGCTCAAATGTCATAACTACATGTTAGCCTCTTGCAGGGACTGAAACTAATTGGAAATTTACTTTTTTTGGTCAAGACTTAAAAATCACTTTAACTGGTCTCAATTTGCAATGAGAAAAATTGCATATGACTTGCATAGTTTGTGCCTTTATACTTGCATTTTTTCTACTAGCCAACAGGGGGCGACCCCTCTGTTTGCAAAAAGGCTTCTAGTTGTATTGAAACCTATAGGAAAATGGCCACCAAGTTCTCTTGTGTCCTATCTTAGCAAACACTTTCCCCATGAGTTTGGGTTCTGTTGCTTCAGATCTTTTTGAACACAACACAAAGTTCTTTTTTTAAATAAATTATGATTATTAGAGTCGGAGAACAAGCCATGATGGATCCCACAGTGGCTACCTCCATCTTTCATAACTAGCCGAAGGCAATATAAGGATTGCTTAGACAAGACTTGAGGCTAGATTGTGACAGCTTGGATGCACTTCGGTAAAACCGGACTCTGGTCTGGAATGTGGAGATCGAGACTGCAGGTAATGAGACTGGTGTGTCACCCTGAAACTCCTCTGTCTTGTCACTGGTATTTTTGGCATGTGAACCACTGCCATAAAAGATAAGCATTTAAACAATAACACGAGTGTGTAAAACACTTGTTAGTGCACACACACACACACACACACACACACACACACACTTCAAGATCCCATCAGGACAGTGAAATTTAATGAGCCCAGCCCATTTAGCTCAACTTTCCATGCCGTAGAGTGATTTTTTTTCCCTGCTTCTTTTTCTTTCAACAGGCAACACCCTTCAGAAACCACCTATCGGGTCTAACGAGCTTTTGGATAGTGATGAATAGCCAGTAAAGCCTGCAGAAAAATGAATCAGACATGTGTTTGAGAACCACTAGTTTATACTGCGTGGCATTGTTGGTCACGATTCCTCGTGCCTGTGACACAGTTCCCAGTTCCTTTAATTCCAAATGTGTCAGTGTGTGTTTTAGGCGCGTAAACGGCAGGAAAACAAACACAAAAGCCTCAAAATGGACCCCACGTTACATCGTCACATTTCGCTTACCTGTGACACCTGGCACAAAGAGCGACAAGAGTGATGCTGAGGACGAGGAAGGCGATGAGGGAGATGATGCCCACCTCTGGGGAAAACCAACCCAGGGCGCTAACCATCCCAACGGGAGCCATTCTCAGTGTCCTGTTAAGAAAAAGAAAGTTTACGCACTGAGCAGACGGCAGCTGTGTGAAACTCATCATCGTGTTTCCATTCTAAAACGTTCAGGTCACATCTTGTAAACATGCATTTCTCACACTTAGGTCTTTTCAGATTAACAGATCCATGAAGAGCCAAAACTATACACAATAGTACAGAATAAAAACTAAAACAGAGGGTTTATAACTTACGTTATCTGCTGCTTGGCTCTTTTACTCTGTCACCAGCTGCTCTAAATCATTCAACTGCCTCTACTTTATGTGGCTCAAAGCATTCAGACAAGTTAGGGAGGGACTGGCATCCCGTCGGTTATGAAGGAGGTGCTCACACAAGCCCATAAAGAAACCACTGTCTTGTTCATTATCTCTGAATCACATTTGCACCTGTCATCCCTCCGGCTTCCAGAAAAGTAAGTTGGAATGCACATTTTATCTGTGTGTAAAAATGCCTGTTTGAACAATGGAAAAAGTAGTGCATGAATCAATACATGGAGGTGCAGGATTTGCTTACACAGGTGCAGCAGTTTCCAAATAACGAGAGGCGAGATAACGCAGTAATCAGGTTATCAGCTGTGATGTGATAATGTGTGCGTGTGCAGACTTTTTTTTTTACTGCTGCAACTAATAAAATGGATATTATATGACTCTAGGGTCATATTTTTAAATGCCCTATCTGAGGATGTACTGTAAACACCCACAAAAAGGCAGCCAATAGTACACTGCTAATAGTACATGTTGGCTCACGTTGCTCTCTGTACTGAGAGCTGATTGGCTCTGGCCAGTGAAATTATTCTCACAAGGGACGTATTACAGAAAAAAGGACCTTTGTTCCAACCCGGAGGCCTCTTTGGACCTGGATGCAGCTGAAAACACTGTGCAGCCTTTAATGCCATTAAATGAAGTGATACATTCGTCATTTGTGCAATATTGAAATCACAAAACATTTCATAAACATACTTTTACTTAATCAAAGGTGTGTAAAAACTGTCATGAAAAAAAAGACCATCTTTACTAAAGCAGACTAGTTCTCATAGTTCTTATCTAGCTAGGTTTAAACATGTTTACCCCATTCATACAAGCACTTCCATGTGTAAGCGAAGTGCTTTAATTAGCTAACATTCACACTTAACACTTGCATCTTTGGGTGTATCTTGCCATTGACACATGGAAACACATTGGCACGCAGCCTGGAGTAGCCAGGAATCGAACCACCGACCTTCCGATCAGTGCGTGACCTGCTCTACTTCCTGAGCTACAGCCACCCCACTATACCATAGCAACATACCATCTTTATTAAATTGTTACGTAAAATCTTGCATCAGTGTTCTCCAGCGCATACAGAACACCCACACACACGCGCACACACACACACACACACACACCACCCCTGACTTGCACGTCTTTGTTAGGAATGACACTAACAACAAGTATTGCACCCACGCCCATTACCTGTTTAACAGCCCAGTCCTGTCATAGTCACCTCCGGAAGGGAAGAGATGCTGGCAGTCACATGAGGCATGCTCAGGGACACAATGTGAAATATATAGCGGCTCTTCCGCAGCAGGGAAACCTGCAGGAGCCTTGGCCAATTTCAGATATTTGTACCATAACCATGAAAATACAATTTGCCCACACGGGAATAATGAACTCAGCGAACAAATAACTTGTATTTGGTTCAAACTGAAAAAATAATGAGCCTTCTGATGGGGGTTGAGTTAAGCCCTTTGGAGGATTACTCAGTGTGTGTATAAATTCAACAGTTTATGAAGGTGCTGCTGGGACTCATATTCAGAAACGTACACTTAATCGCCTTCTTCCTGAGACTTAAACCAGAAAGTTTGATGCCAGTTTTCTAGCTAGGTTTAATTAGCACAAAGCAGAGGGAAAAACATAGTCTGGCTCCACCCAAAGGTAAAAAATCTGCCCAGAAGCACCTGTAAAGGTGTGTTCAGTCAGAAGGCAGTGTGAATTTTAACGTGGAGCATGTTCCCCGTGCACATACATTAGTCTATGGTCTAAGAAGCAACATAGAAAGTTACATTTGGAGTTGCTGATAGGTGACTTTTGTTACCTTTGGACATTCAGATTAGCTCTTCTGGGTGCTAACAGTTATGTTAGTGGCATCAATTTTCTAATTCAACTGGAACACAAGAGTCTCAGAAAATAGGGGAATGTTCCTTTAAAAGGTGCCCTGACTCAGGAGCTTCATACTGGGCCATCCTGTAAACCGTCCCAGAGGAATTTTCTTTGCACATTAGAAACCAAAGGTGTGGCTGCAGTCTCAAAATGCATGAAAAACAGCATGAGTGGTGCAACAAAGAAGGGCTGAAACCTCAGAGACAATAACCTGGTTTCCTCAGTGGGAACAAACAGGGTCAGCAAGATATACGGTATTTATCTTTGAGGGCTGGCAAACTCCCATCACACACACACACACACACACACACACACGTGGTGGCTGAAATGGGACAGACTGCATGATTTATAATTATTTACATTTAAATCCTATTTTGACCTAAAGAGGGACAACCAAAGGGCTGGATGTGGCCCAGGAGCAGTACAATGCCCGTGTCTGGGCTAGACCAGTTTGGTAAAACATCTTGATTTGCTCTTTAATTATTTAATTATTCACAGCAAACTGGAGAGAGCTGTTGCTGTAAATGTTTATTATTCTGGATTCATTGCCAACAATAAGGATGAAATATATCTAGAAAATATTTTAGGTTAATCCTACAGTTGTCTCTGCAGAACGACCTCATTAGCAGCAGTTAAATGGGACAGTGGAACACTGTGGAAAACTTCATTCAGTCATAGTTAGCAAAGCTATGATGTTCACAGGGCCAAATATTTCTTTTATGAATGAGCCATTAAATTCTTCAGACATATCAGACCAGAAGTTGTTACAGAGTATTTTATTTTTCAAATATTTTAGATAATATTTTTGCAGACAAGACTGCTGAACTAAAAAAATACATATATGCATCCATCCATCCATCACACATATATTATCAAATGGCTTTATTTTAATATTAAAACAATGGTGATTGGTCATTTAAACCCATCCCTTTTCTTTTTTGGGGCTCTCACTTGTCTCGCTCTTCTTTAGTCTGCAGTTCCTTGCCCATGTGCCTCATTGTGATTAGTGCCGTGAGGATGCAGCACATGAACAGGACGGGGAAGGATACGCATGCCCACCACAACTGCCTCTCTCCAAATAACTCCACCACTGTATCCTTCCGCCGGGCGTAGTCCTGGAACAGAGCCTCCAGCTGGCATATGGTGCACAGGGACAGAAGCAGGTGGAAGATTTGGTGACCTTGGCCCATAAAGTCACAGTGGCCTGGAAAGAAGCACTCAGGGATGGGACAAGAGAAGAAGAGGGTAGACAAGAGGAAGCAGGCAATGTGGAAGGCGTGTAAAGGCAGTGAAGGCTCCTGTGACCAGGACACAGTGAGCAGGCGGTGGGCTATGGGGCTGATATCCAGCATGTAGGCGAGGCCGGTAGGGATCAGCTGGCAGAATTTACGCTGAGGTGGATATGGCCGCCTGTACCTGGACTTGGCGAAACAGCAACTGGCACAGGTGAGCCACCCAAAGAAGACGGCACCAGGAAGAAACATCACCCCGATGCTTTCTCTCCACGCTGGCTCGGACGCATAGAAATAATGGCCAAGCGAGCACCCATACTGATACATGGCTACACCCACATAGTCCAAGTAGAAGAAGAAGTAGTGTGCGTGTTCAGAGTGAGATTGCAAGAGATGAGCTGCTACACTGAGAAACAGATACATGAGAGATGACACCAGGAAGAGGAACAGAGGTAGAGAGGCTTTGTCCAAGGTGTACCCCAGGGTGCCTACATTGGTCCACCAGTGGAGCAGCAGCACAGGACCAGCCAGCAAGTGGGTCCACACATTCAGGGATTCATTATGTTTCTGAAAGAGGCTGAGGAGGTAGCAGCGCCAGTCTTGCTGGACAGGACGGTATCCTGACAAGATGTAGGGTTCCCGGAACAGTCTGGGTACCTGGGAGGCAGTGACAGTGGGGCTGGGTGAAGGTATGGGGAAAGAGAGGAGGTTTGAGAGGTGAGGGAGGCGATGTACGTGCTTGACGCTCAGTGTTATGGTGCTGAGCCGCTGCAAGACCTCAGTTGACATCTTGAAGATGAAGAACCGCTGCACAGAACACCCTTTGGGAGAGAGTAGATTAGAGCAGGATTTATGGTTATTGGTTAGGTTAGACCCCCATAATGCCTCACAATGTGCTTTGATGTTACATTCTGAAGACACATAAGTCAGCAGTGTGAATCAGTGGCATGAAGGTGGGGATAACTCTAAGCTTAAGGAAGGCTCAGGAGATTGAAAATGGGGGAGGATGTTACTAAAATCTTACAAAAAGCAGCCAGAAACATGCCAAGGAATTGCTACACACAGATTAACAGAGACTGCTTTAGCTGAAATAAAGTAGCTGCAACTCACTGTGTTACCACTGTTGGCCCAGGTTTGGACTCGGTCTTTTTGGACATTACAATTAACAGCTTGTAGTTGGCAAAACAAATACATGTAACATTAATTAAGCAAGTCAGACATTTTTCTCTTCATGCGTCTCGTTCACCGGAAAAGCAAACATGCAGTCAAACCTGTAACCATCACCCACCTGTCACGAGAGGAATGCTCACAAAGTGAACTCAGCACCTCCAGAGACAATACGCACACCCACCCATCCAAACAGCTTGTGGATCTCTGGGTGCGCCCTGAGCATCGACCCCTCTGTTTGGTGGAATAACAATATTCTTTTCCCGCTGACCATGAACACCAGCACACATTCATATCTCCTGCAGGGAATTTCGACTTGAGCAGCTCGTGGGATTTATGTAAGGACTCCATTCAAAGTTGTCCAGGGCAACCCCCAGCACATGCGTTTTTACGCATTAAAAAAACGGGGGGTGGCTTCCATTCATTGATTTCAACGTTACAACAAAGAAAGTGTATGAGGCGCAAGAATCAATCCTACGGAGAAAAATGTTTCATATATTTCATGACATATATGACGGGGAAAAAACGGGTAGGAAGCAGAAGAAACACACCTGTATAGATAGGACACCTGTTGCGCCTCTGGAGCCGCGCGTCTTCGCAGGAAGGTGGAATAAAGCCTTTGCAGCTGGGCTTCCTCCCATACGGAGTCCAAACCCCGGGCAGGTAGCTATAACTAGTGATGTCAGTCGCGCTCCGATCCTTGCTTCAAACTCGAAGTTACCTTCTCTTTGAACCACTGCTTCAAAGCGTGATTTGCAGCAGAGCAAGTTACGTAAACTATGACGTATGAAGCAGCGACTGCTTCGTTCCCGAATGTACACATCCGTAAGAACTCTGGCTACTTGATAAATCTTCTATTGTTGATGTCAAAATATCATATTCATTGCTGTAAATACTCTGGAAGGAAACCACATTTTACTGCTTTTCACAATGAAATCAAACAATACATTTGGACAATCAAAGACTCAGACAAACTGGACTTTGCAGTATAACTGTTGCGTGCAGTATTGCTCCATTTTTTGATACTCAAAATAAAAAACTTCCTGAAAGAAAAAAAAATAGCTTCAAATCACGAGATGAGCCAACACACACCTTAAAGGCAACCGACACACCCCACAACATGTGGGTTTGTTGTAAGAGTTGTTGGCGTTGTTGCTATTATCATCAGCACTGCTTTTGGTTGATCAACGTGGAGCCAACCGGGAAGAGGGGCCGTTCTCAAAGGTGGGAACACTTCGAGCTCATCAGGCCCAATTAGGTGAGCACTTAATCACCAAATAAGCAACTCAAACAGTAAGCTGAGGCGGATCCAGGATTGTTTTAATCTTTCTTAGTGGACCAAAAGAAGGAGCTGGATGAGGCTCTGGTAAATTTGCTGGTGAAGGACTCTCAGCCTTTTACCATTGTTGACAATCCAGGCTTCAGAGAGTTTGTGGGAAAGCTTGACCCCCACATACTCTCTGCCTACCAGACAGGCTCTGAAGAAGATGGTGGAGGAGAAGGCCAACGCCAAGGCTCATGCTGAGCGTGGAGAGAGTGAGCCTCACCTCTGATATGTGGACCTCCACGAATACAGATGCATATCTGGCAGTAACTTGTCATTGTGTCCTGGATAATATAAAAATGGCTACTATACTTTTAGGAGTGCTGCCTTTCCCCCAAGACCACAGTGCTGAAAACATCGCAGCTGCTCAGAGGTCTCTGATGGTGGAGTGGGGACTGGAGGGGAAAGTTCAATGCCTGGTGACTGATGCTACTGCAAACATGGTGTCCACTGCAAAAAAAAACTCGCCCTGCGCCTGGCCTAGAGGATCTGCGCACAAAGGCAGGAAAAGTGGTGACTTATTTTAGGACAAGTACTACCGGAAAAGAAAAACTGAAACATGTACAACAGCAAATGAACTATGCAGTGATGAAGCTAAATCAAGAGGGGGACACATGCAGGAACAGCACCTTTTTGATGCTGCAGCACTTGTACAATGAGAGGCAGACAGTCGGGGCAGCTCTGGCATCACTTAAGACAGATGTTCATCCTCTCTCATATGAAACAATCACAGCATGTCTCCAACTGCTCTCCCCCATTGTATGCAGCAACTGTGGAACTGTCCCAGGAGAGGAGGATGTCAGGTTCAATGGTGATTCCACTTGTGAAAATGCTTTTTCATGCAACCCGGGAAGTAATATTGAAGACCACAAATGGAACAGCAACACTTCTTGGCCAGAATTTCAATGAAACCGTCATAAATAAGTTTGACAACCTTGAGTGCTCAACTGTCCTGTCACTCGCCACACTGCTGGATCCAAGATTTAAAGCCATCGGATTTTACAGTCCAGAAAAGGCCCACAGTGCTGCACGGAAACCTACAGCTGAATGTGCAGCACAGGTGAGGCACACACACACGAGTGGAGACTCCATTAGATGATCATTCATCTCAACCAACAACAAACCCACAAAATCCAACCTCCACAGATAGTTGTAAGTTGGTAATTATGAACACACAGACACACACTGAAACGTGTCTGTGTTCACGACTGTTAAATCTTTATTTTTCTTTCAGCTTCCAACCTTTGGACAAGTTTTGATTGAGATGCTACACTAGCATGAGCTCACGGGAATCACACATCGGATGCCAGAGTTGAAGTTCAGAGATACGTGTCTGATCCTCCCTTGCAGAGATCGGAGGATCCTCTGGCCTACTGGAGTGAGCACAGAAATGTTTATCTGCATTTGTTCTTGTTGGCTAAACAATATTTGTGCATACCAGCCTCATCTGAACCCCGTGAACGTGTTTTCTCAAAAGCTGGAGAAGATGTGAGCAAAAAAGAAATCGCCTGAGTCCAAAAACAGTGGGAAAACTCTTAGTCTTAAATAAAAACCTCTGCATTCCTATCCCTTCAGCTACTTTGTTTCCTCTCTCAATCCCATACTAGCCAACTGAATCAGCTGAACATATAGTGACAGTGTTTGTTGTCTACTATTTCACCACTAGATGTCACTGAAATGAACCTTTGAATGAATGAACCCATGTTCATTACAATTGGCAAAGTGGTTCAATACTGCTTTATTGCTTC
>VUQK01041285.1:0-18903 GCA_015106715.1 Bujurquina vittata
TTATAACGCTTTCCAGACTGAGAGATCTCAATTACTGTCTTTCTCAATTGCTCCTGAATTTCTTTGGATCTCGGCATGATGTGTCGCTTTCAAGGATCTTCTGGTGGACCTTACTGTGTCAGGCAGCTCCTATTTAAGTGATGTCTTGATTGGGAACAGGTGTGGCAATAATCAGGCCTGGGTGTGGCTAGGGAAATTGAACTCAGGTGTGACAAACCACAGTTATAGTATGTTTTAACAAGGGGGGTAATCACTTTTTCACACAGGGCCATGATGGTTTGGATTTTTTTTCACCTTTACTAATCAACACCTTCATTTACAACTTGCATTTTGTGTTTACTTGTGTTGTCCTTGACTATTGTTTAAATTGGTTTGATGTTCCGAAACACTTAAGTGTGACAAACATGCAAAAAAACAGGAAATGAGGAAGGGGGCAAACACTTTTTCACACCACTGTACCTCTAAATAAAATGAATAGGATTCAATGTATGTGGTCAGCGTATCGGTTCTTCCTTTTCGTGGGGTACTTGGAATTTACATTTAGGAACTACAGTATCTTAGTGCAGCAAGACTGCTTTTTGACTAAAGTGATCACGCCAAAGGTTGCAATTTACTAAATGAATGCTTGCAAGTCTTTTTCAAAACACTTCAAAGAACAGCTGTGTGACACCACCATTACAAGTAACACCAACGTGGTGATTTAAATCTACCGCAGACCTTAAATATGTGCTATTTTCTGTCACCCAAATGAATATATTTCATGAAGTTGTTGTTAATCATGGCCTAACTGTTATCAAACTCCAACAAAGAAGATGTTGCTAAATAAAACTTTGCATTTCTGATGGTTTAGAAACAAGAGGAAACTGGTACAAAAATATTATACACCACTGATAAAAACACTCTGGTGTGTTGATATTGGGGCATTGGGATTTGTGATGGTCAGTGAAGTGTTTGAGAAAGTTTAAAAACATTCAGAGCGTCTTTTTTTATGTAGCCATGCCATTTATTCATATATTCATATATCATTCATATGTTGGGTGGTCTTGTTGGTTCCAGGTGTTTTTTTTATTATTATCCAGTTGTCAACAAAGTAATAAAGCTTTCTGACTGGCTCAAGGTATTTTCACTGATATGAATGATCTGGTCTGAATCTGATAGCACTGTGTATCACCATTTGCAGGCATGAGCACAGGCAGCATGCCTGCATTTCTTCTTGTGTGTTTTAAAATGGCATGAATAATTCATTCACTGATGTTTTTAATTTGGATTTCTGGCAGCCTGGGAGATTGATGCAGCTATTGTGACTCCCAGCCAAATGTATTTAGAAATGAAGGCTAAGCTCAGGACTCATTCAGCTGCAGCAGCATGAGAGGAACACAAACACTATATCATTTGCCTATTTTTAGTATTATTCTTAATAAGCCAAATTGTAGATGGGCCTGAATTCCCATTTGGGCTTAACTTGCCTGTAAAGCAGCATCTTTTTGTATTTCTGAACATTAACTATACCAGTGGGACTATTATTTATTTCTTTTCCTGTTATAGAGACAAGTGTAGCTTGTGTCACCTGCTAACCTGTGACAAATCACTGAAAAAGACATAGGTATGCATGGTTTACATCTGAGTTTCTTTCAGATACAGGATTGACATAGTTTATAATCTAGATGGTTATTTTTGGTCCCTTAAGTACCTAAAGTATTGAGAGGCACCTCTGTATTTCCAGACTAATAAGAAAGTTGCAAACCACATTTTCCAAGACTACAAGGAGATGTGTGGCTTCCTGAAGTGAATAGTACAGTACTTAAGCTGTGGGAAAGCAGAGTATTTGCCAGAAACATTGTACTGATTAATAAATTAATTTGATTGTTAGTATGGTTACTTGTCAGAATTCGTTAAATCATCTTATTAGATTAAAAAGATAATACACTTAGAAAAAATAACACATGCTGAATTCAGTAATTGTACTCTAAACCAAAGTGACATGTCTACGTCGATATGTGAAGGGCACACTGGCCGCTTGAGTGTTTGATAAATGTGATGCTACAGGTCAACAAAGGACCTCTGCTGTCCTATTCAGCAGGGCATTCAGGGCAGGATCAGCAGCCTGTGGTGGGGCCTCTGATGCATATGTCCCTCTGGCTGCCTCATCTCTGCAAACAGGAAAGGCTTGAACGGCTGGCCTCAACTCTCTGCTGACTCTTCCATTGTGTGGGGCCACTTTGGAAGGGCAGGCTTTGTACTCCGCTTTTTGGGATCTGCCTCCACGTCGAGCAGGCTCATCTAAGTATCATAAGCAGGTTGATTTGGGGCAATGCAGAGAAGCTCACAGCTTAGTTACACTCACAAAGTATGCAAGCATGCAAATAATTTAACTTAACTGAATTGAATTTAACTTTAATTGCAGTCATTTTCCTTGACGTATGAAGATATTTTACTGTTTGTATTGTAGTCATTAAAAATCTCATGTTTGTCTGTTTTGAATACCTGTATTGTAACATGGTTTTGTTATGAGTTTAATGGCAAGGCCCCTTTGTCGTTATAAGGTGTGTGTGTCTCTGTGTGTGTCTGTCTACCCTATTCCCTTGGCGCAAGGTAGCAGTTTGGCTGGCTAATGTGCACAGGCCTAATTCCCTGTGGGTGACTGATTGCAGGCTCTATTTCTCTTTTCCTCTCTCCCTGATTAACGGGTGCAGTGACAAACAGACCAGCTGGGCAAAGCGATGCAGCTCTGGGAGGGGAGATGGGGTGACACAGAGAGAAAAGGGAAGAGGTGGTGGTGCTGCCCATCATGCCGCTGGCTCTGCCCTGCTTTCTTAATCAGTGTCATTCTGTTGTGAGCAATAGCCTGATGTGTGTCTGCCCAGTAAGGAGCTGGGTTTAGCCTTGAGACATTCCTTTGTGCCCTCCTTTTCAAATTTTTCCCCTTTGCAGAAGTACTATTTATCTGCCTTGTATTCTATTTTAATTTAAGAAAGTATAGCTCACTGTGCTTGGAAAAGGTTAGTCTTTCATGTAGACCACCTCTTTAACTAATTTGAGGATATTTCATAATGCTACTGGAAAAAAATACTCATGAATCTGTCAATCACAAGTTTTTATTCTGTTCACACAGCCCCACAATGATGTCTGGCTACTACAAATTTAGATGGCACTCTTTCGTTTGTATATTGTTTTGTCTTAATTACACTAGTAATTTTTCAAAAGCACGTTTCATTACATAAATGTGTGTCTGTGGATATTTGTGGATTAGCCCTTTGGGGGGGATTTTCTTTCATAGAACCTCTTTTATGCGGCTTTTTTGTGCCACATCTGTCTGCCCGCCTATATTTATTTATTTTTTTAAGTAGCTTTGGGGCTTATATCAGATGTCTGAAGGTTTGTGTATGGAAAAATTCTAAATCAGTCTTAAATGCTCTTTTATGTCCTTTTTACATAGTTGCATTTTATAGGTTAATTTCTTTGTAATTTAGTTTTTGTCTGAATTGGGGGAGGCAGCTGCACATCACTCAGGCTGGCATAATTGTAATTGTTGAATCAATCTATTTTGTGTGCTGAATGTTGATATGGTTACATGCTGTGTGGGTAGATTTGTAATTGTGCCCTTCCAAAGCATTGTGCGTATATGTTGAAGGGTTGTTGGGGGTGGTGTACTATAATAGGTCAGGTCAAGTTTCATGTGCGGTTTTTATGTTACCCTGTTGTGTGTGTGTGTGTGTGGGGGGGGGAGTACAGTAGGCTGTATCATAGTAGGTCAGGGGATTGTTAGTCTGATCCATTGAGGAGCGATTAGTGCAGACACTGAGCGGAGGCTCGTCCTACTCACAACAAGGGGAGGATTGGCGCTTTGTTGTCGCTGCCAGACTCTTGTGACCTCACTGGTCCTGCCCCTCTTCAGCTCCTACCGTAGTCCAATCCCCCAAACAGATTGCCTTGGATTGTATCACTGCCAGGCCTGTCCTGGATAGTCTGTCCTCTTTGTGGCTCTTGCTTCTGTTCTGTTCTATTATAATTTAGGCTATGTAGAAATCTTAAATGCAAGTATATGTCAGCAATACTAGACTGACATCATTTGCGTAGTTTACATCTGTGTATATGTTTTTAAAATAATCATCATCATAATAATCAATAATAATAATCATAATCATAATAATAATAGTAATCATAACAAAAGTGATTGTTATTAATATTTGTGCCATAATATGCCAGGTTGAAGAAGAGAGCATGATTTGAAAAGGATGAGAGCTGTCTTTTTGATGTTTGTTGATTCACTATGTCATATCACTTCTAATATTTTAACATATCTTCAGTCTTGAGCTAAAGGCTAGTAAATCACTGTCAGTCACACATGTTGTACCAGACTCCTTTATGCATACAGTGAGTTGAAGGGACAAGATAAATCCTAGGGTGTCAGAGAGGTGATAAGTCAAAGAGCAGCATTCTTTTCTAATCCATGCTTTTAGTTTCTATTCCTATCCAGTTTCTTAATGAACCACTGATAGGATTTGCTAGGCATTTGTTTTTGGGAGGATTTTTTTTTTTATTTATATAATATAATTTAGGACATGTGTTTGACTTTTCAGTTGTAATTTAGGCTTGACACAATGAATAATGCCTAAAACTGCAACACAGACTAAATATACTCTCTGATTTTCAGTCTTGGGCTATACTAAAAACTGGTAGGGAAAAAAAACGGGTAGTAATAAAGAGCAAAAAATGTGGAGAAAATACAAAACAGTGAATTTGGCTGTGTCACACAGTAGTTTCCTCGCTTCCCTGCAAACACAGATATTTACTGAGTGAATGTGTGCTCCTTGAAATTTTCAGATATAAAAGTTAAGTTCTGCAAAATGATGTTTGCAATTCCTTTTTGAGTTGAGGTTAGGCTTTTAAAATGTGGACCATTTCTTTCTCCCTTTGTTATACTTTGCTCTGGGATAATATTGCCTGCCTGTTATGTGTCTTCTAGACTTAATGATGGAAGGAGTATATATAGATGCAATCTGGCCCTATATTTCTTGTGTACAGTCAGATTGGGCCCATCTGGTAGCTGTCTGTTATTGATTTCCAGTTTGATTTAGAGGATACATCAACTTGGCAAAACAAGACAAGTCCAAGAATAGTTCTCCTAGATATATTATTGGCAGCTTTACATTTAACCAGATAAATGTATGCTGCTTTCAGGTTTTCCAGTCAGACCTGGGGGAATCAGAAAATGAATAAATGTCCTAATTAGTGCTTAATGCGGCCCAGTTATTCTCCCCTAGATTACCACCTTGTTTGTTACCTGTAGATTTTCTCTTCAGTGCGCTCACTGTAGTATGGGACAAAACTAAAATTGTCAGGCCTGATGAACAATATTATTAAATTTGGGAAGGGTAGTTGCATCCCTTAATGAATGAATTAAACATTGAACCAAAGGACGGGGTTCAGCTGAGCATGACAGTCCTCAGTCATGCATATCCTTTAATTACTTACTCTTATTGGCCCACTTATTACTTGTTTTTGTAAAAATCTGTTTTTTTATTTCATTACTGCTCCTCATCTAATGACTCACCGATGAACTTAGCCACAGCAGGTAGACACAACAAAAGCTAAACACACAGGTATTAGCAAACTGACTACTCAACGTTGTCTATTAATCTGTTCAATGCTCTTAAGCAAATGGCCTCAGTTAATGGGTGTCTCTTGCGGGCGGTTTAATCTTAATGTAGATCCCCCATTGTGTATTTTTTTTTTTGCATAATACTAAAGACAAGCTGTCTGGTTAGTGCTGTATTTATAGTAAAATCTTTACTTATAGAATTGTCACCTTAGTGCATCAGTGTGACTGTCCAACAGCTTTTGTGCTGTAGTTGTGCAGAATAATTGTCACACACTCAGCATTTGATAGAATGAAAAAGACAAGATGCTATTACTTCTGGCTCAGACTCTGAGAGCCAACCAGCTGGAGAAAGAGGGTGGGATTGCCCTCATTCTGTTTAAAGTATTGATTGTTGCCATATTAGGAAGCCTTGTTTTATAACTGGATGCTGAATTGGTACAAATAGCAGGATGGGAGAATATTGCATGCTTTGCAGTGATTCGAGGACAGAGGTGACTGGGTTTTTGTTTATGGGGGTTTTGACCACTGGGTAAGCTGCAGAGATGTAGAGCAGTGTTTTGATGACACCTCTTACTGTTTGTGTGATATAATCTACCAGCACTTGCACAAGAAAGCACGCATACTGCACAGATCTCATAATTATGTTGTGAAATATTGACAAAATGTCTTTCAAAATGTCTAAGACTCCACACCTTCTAATGGACAGGCTTTCCTTTAGTATTCTGTTATTTACTAGGAAGGTAGCTAAATAAAGAGCCCCTCCCCTTTTTTTCTCTCCTTGTAATGCTTCTTTTTTGTCAGTTAAATCCTTGTTTAATGCAGTATGACATAGTGTGTAAGTATGTTTATGCTGCTGTACTGTATGTGTCCTGTGTTTTGCTTGCTGTGTTTTTGTGTAGTCATTTTGTGTGTGCTGATATAGTTATGTGTACTCATGTTTTGCTCAACCAAATATCAAACCCCAATTAATGTCGATCGATGTTGCTGTGCCATTATGACTCCGCATACATTGATGTTACTGGCGTTACAGTAACGCTCATTTTTAATTAACTAACATAATGACTTTGTGACAGTTGCTAAACTTATCTCAAAGTTTCTGTCTGTTACACACTGGCAGTTGCACTGTCCAAGCTCACATTTGCATATGACTTACATTTGAGCATATAAAACTAGAGTGCAGCTGGCAGGCTTTGTGTGCTCAGTGTGTGGGTGACGTGCATAGTCTTTCTTTTTTTTTCTTGTTGAAATAGAAGTGGACCATTTGTTTCTGAAACTTAATATTCCAAATTTGATCTTGCGAACATTTCAACGGTTAGTGTTGTGAAGCTTCTTGCTATGTGAGACTGCTAGGCATGCACTGACTCTCTGTGTTTCTGTGTCTAAACTGTAGGTTGAATGTGTTTTCCTCCAGCCTGGACACGATGAGCACAATTTCACCGACAGACTTCGACAGCTTGGAGATCCAGCAGCAGTACAATGACATCAATAATCGCTGGGACCTGGCAGCAGAGACTGACTGGGACAATGAGAACAGTTCAGCACGACTCTTTGAACGGTCTCGTATTAAGGCCCTCGCAGGTATGTTACACATCACACCTCATCAGTGCACATTCTTGCCTTATGGCAACATACACCCACAGACAAGTATTTGTTTCTGTTTAAAACACATTTCTCACAATTGACAACAAGAGTGTAGCTCACATGTCCATTTGGAGACAGGATACTGTAACACTAAACTTGTAAGTGCAGTTTATTAGGTACACCTGTACATGTCAGTTATCCAAGGACAAATGATGCCCATGAGAGGTTTTGATTAAATTCCAGTGATTATTTTTAAGGCTTAAGTAGGTAAGGTTGTTGTGTAGGAGTGGATTGTCTTAAATATTGCACTGTTGGAGCCATTACAGTGTGCATAGCTGAACAGTGTCGTGTAAATGAAGTGATGATTTAGACAATTCACTGATGACGTTCTCAAATAGGAGAGCGTACTGCTTAAAAAGCTACCATAAGCCAAGAGGTCATAGTCTTTATTTAAAGAAGTTGGCGTTGCATATTTTCAGAAAATGGGATTTCGATTCCATTTTGGAAAATCCTTGAAATTTTACGCACACACACACACACACACACACACACACACACACACACAGAGTCTTTCTTTAAAGATGAAGTTGCATACTTTCAGAAAA
Organism: Bujurquina vittata; assembly: GCA_015106715.1. Lineage (NCBI taxonomy): Eukaryota > Metazoa > Chordata > Actinopteri > Cichliformes > Cichlidae > Bujurquina > Bujurquina vittata. The sequence goes on from VUQK01041285.1 coordinate 7,789, forward strand.
TGGGATTTTATATGTCTGGCACAACAGGTTATTCAGATCACAATTCTGCTTGCAAAATCTGTGTGTGTGTGTATGTGAAAGTAACACACATACATTAATTTCACATTGAAAGTAGTATATCTGTGTACTCTGTAGTGTTTGCACACATACTGACACTCTTAAGCTAAGATTTAGTTATCAGGCAGTTTAAATCCACTCATAATAGTTGAGCAACTTTTTTTTCCAGGATATTTACAGCACTTCCCTTTTGCCCTCACAATGTTCTGACATGACAGATTTTGACAGCACAGTTCTTGGAGGCTTGATATGTTTTTTTTATTCTAGTTGGTAGATAATGTCCACTGAGGAAAGAAAACATGTACCATGAGGAGTATTACAGCTAAACGCAGTGCAGCTTTTAAAATAATTCTAACATTGTGAATGTTATTCATTCCACTGCAGTAGAAAATCTATTACAGTGAAACCTTTATGTTATGTTATCAGACATATCATCTATTTATTGTGTTTTTAAAGTATGTGTTCTCATATGCACCAAGATTTTTAGCAAAAGACAGTTGAGATACTAACACTATTGCGCAAAAATCTCTGTTGGCTGGGGAACAGGTTTCATTATTTTTTTTGTCCCAAAGGGCTCGGTTCCCTCTTTATAGGGCAAGACAGAAATACTTCCAAAAGGAGGACACAATCAGGAAGCTGTAGTTTGTTGTGCAAGGAGAAATTTGGCTAGCTTAATCTTTTCTGTGCATATTCTGCTGCGCTAGTGCATCTGAACTCATGCTGTGCCTGAGCAGTGATCTTACTGAAACGAATGATGAAACTGCCCTACTAATATTATTTTGATGACAGTTTTATTCAATAACCTACTAACCTACCCTTGACATCCTTGAAAGCTGTGCAAATACATGCCAGTCTGCCTTTGTTAGAGGCTCCTAATAAGGTGATCTAGGGGAAATTCCTCATCACATTATTGGCTGCTTTATCACATCTGCTATGGGTGTGTTTGTGTGTGTTTATTTAGCTACCCTCCTGAAGGCCTGGTTTCACATTGTATAGATGAAAACCTCTATTGTTAATAGTCAAAACAAGATGTAGTATCATAAAGAACCCAGCAGAGGGGAGCAACAGGCAGTCACCAACACACACGCACACACACACACGATGATGATCTTTGAGCACTGTTGCAGTCAACGTATTTCTCAAAGATACACCTAATTTTACTGACAAATGCAGTCCAGCTCATTTCCTTTAGGAGTTGCCAGTATGCTGAGTATATAAAAATTGCACTTCCTTAACAGACATTGTGTCCTGTCATGTAATTATCTCCATCAAGAAGATTATGTTGGCATGCGTGTGAGCCTGTCATTCTGTCTGTATACACGATAGCTCAGAAAGTTTGAATGAATTCTGATTGAACTTTGTAGGGCTGCTGAGTGGGGTCATGTTAACAATCCATTAAAATTTGGCTTGCGTACACCAAGGTGTACGCAAGCCATGACAACATGGTCAACTTCACAATTTATTGGTTGAAAATTGACAAAAAGCCTCATAGCTTAGAAACCACGCTTCTTGTAAGTATGGTGTGTTTGGTCAACATACAGAATGCATCATAAAAAGATTTAAAATATGTCATATTTGACCTCTGACCTCTCCTTAAAGGTCAAATATTCATAAAATTTCTTTTATCATTTAAACTATGCTTACAATTCTGCTGGCTCTGTTTGTATTGGCAACATTTAGGAAAATGATACTGTATATGGAGATTCTAAACAGCACATTATATATTACATTATGTGCATGGACAATGTGCATCATATGTCACATTTGACCTGAGCTCACCTTTACATTTCACCTCTGCCCTTCTTTCAAGTTGACCTCAAAATATGCTCTATCTTGAAAGAAAGTATTGGCAAGAGAAAGCGAATGAGCTATTAGAAATAGAAATATACCGTTGTATAATGTTATATAATAATCTCAAGTTATTCATGTCCAGTTATTTATAAATCAGTACCCATTATCCATTACATACTCCTACATAATGTTTGAGTAATCAAAGCAAACATCTGTCATGCCCTTACCCTTATCTGGTTTTTACTGCACTACAAAATTCTTAAAGTAAACAAAGTGAATATATATAAAATACAATGCTATTCCCTTAAAAGTAAATACTGCCCAGACAGTGAGCTGCCTTGGTGGAGGTTTGCACTCTGAGTGCTTCTTGTTGCATTAAGTTGCAGTATGCTGTAACATATGCTGTAATACTGCTTGCACGTGTGATCAGAGTAGAAAATGTGTGTGTATGTGTGCACTCCTCTGTGAATGTCTTCAATACCATCTCAGTTTAACAAGTGTAGACTTGATGTGCACATTCTTTGACATGCTCTAGCAGCTATTCCCCCCGGGCTCAGCATCTGCCCACCATTTATAACTTATCCCCAAATGTCAAGACTTTGTGCAGTCAGTAAGGTGCTTTTTCCTTGCATGCCTTCCTCACAGTTTCTCAGTCAAACCTTCTGTGACTGTCTCTATGTAACATAGACCTTTTTTTTTCTCACATCTGCCAATGTAATTTATTTTGCATGTGACAGCAGTTTGTACCTCTTGTTTCACAGTGGACAGGCTCTCTTTTTTTAAGGTCATTTTCATTTACAGATAACCACTTATCTATTCTCCTGTACTGTGTGGGTAGCAAGGCAAGCTGTGCAGATTTGCATATTTCTAAACCAACAGCCTGCTTCAAACTCAAACAGTTAGGTGTTTTTAACTTAAGGAAGCTTCCACAGTTAGAACACAAGGCTTTTCAAAAGCATTTGAACTACTTTCTGTTCAGTTTTGTAATAGATCTGCACAATTATCATAGACATAAACCTGAGCTATATTCAAACTAGGACTTTTAATGGGTCAGTTCTGAGAAATAATGCAGACGTGTGATTGTATGTTTGTGTTTAAATTTGGCCAAATCTCGTAGACTCTCATGAGTAGTTAACCCTACTTGCTTCAGGGGAATTCCCCTTCAGATCACGGTTTCAAGTATGGTTCCATCCTCCCCTGGGTGCTCAGAAGGAGTTGTGCTATGAGACAGATAAAATTTACATGTTCAGCTGTAGATGTCTCCTTTTTCCTCTTTGGTGGTGCTTACTCCCCTAGTAGCTTCTGTCTTTTCTCTCTTGTCAGGATAATTAACCACACCATTCAATCATTCATTGTCACTTCCTTTAGTTTGCTCAATGTATGAATTTCTCCCACATTTCCTTTTAATAGATTTCTCACTGTTTTAATGTTACACAAGATTTATAAAGTAACTGTTAATCATATTTTGCATGTTTATTTATTTCAGTTTCCAAATGATTAATGGCTGGTACAGGGAGTAAGCGATTATGTTATCTGTATCTCTTGTTATCTGTGTTTAATGTGGTTGCAGTGTTTAAAATATGTCCAGTGGGGTTTTAAGTAGGCATTAATTTAGTTTGCTATTTTTCTCACTGCATGTGATTGTAGCATAGTCTCTGTTCCTCAAAAGGAAGTGTGTCCTTTTTGGATCTCATTAGTCCAGCCCCGCTCCATAAACACCCAGTTATAGAAAGCCTGGGGCATTTGGTCCTCTAATGAGAACAATCCAGATGCTGCCAGCTCATCAGGACAAACACAGACCAGAAAATAATGATCGCCCCCTGACCAGACCAAAAAGCCTGAAAGAATATGACCTTTGTCCTCACTGTGTTTATGGTTTTGTGCCCCCCCTCGGTCTTTACTAAATCTGCCTTACAGCTAAAATTGTCAGGGTAAAGTTTCCATTCAGTGTTATTCACCTTTCAGAATTTAGAATCACTCTTAACACATACTCTTTTGTTTACTATAACCTGAGTATGTATTATACAGATTAAAATCTTTTTTTTGCTTTAGTATTATCCTTTCACTGTGGAACTGAAACGTTATCTGCACTAAAAGGCTAAAGGCTAAAATGACTTACTGTTTGCATTTGTTCATAATACAAATGATAAAGTATGGGGTTTGATTTTAATTAAATTAATTTTCAGATTTTCTTAAAGAGCTGCCAGGAATCATTTCAGTACTTGGGTTTAATCTAGTAGACATGCAATCTGTTTAACTCTTATAGCGCTACAACAGCTTTTAACAGGTAATGACTCACTTCCACCCCCACCTCTGCCACACTCACATAAGTTGACAGTTTTAAAATCTTGTTCAGGCAGGAAATGCTTGCTGCCTTTCTCTTTCTCTGTAACTTCCTTCCTGTCGTAACGCCTTATCATGAGGTTATGAGATCAAATGCTGTCTTAGAAAGTAACATACCATCATGTAAAATGATGAGGACTTTCATGGTACACCTTCCTAGCAAGCCACACCCCTGTGCTCTCTGGAATTAAGGTGGCGTTAGCTAATCCACCTCAGGCTACACCGAGCAGAGGACTTTAATGGTTTAGTCCGTCTCCACACCCCCACTCTCCTTTCCACCATGTTCTTTCTATGTGCTCCTCCCTCAAACACACCTTATGCAAATGGTACAATTTTCAGACTGCACAGCAGGCTTTGTTTACACAGCTATCCGACCATGGCCGGTTAGCTTGCTCTCGTTTGTGTTCTGTTCAAAGATTGCAAGGAAGGAATACCCAGGGTTTTTTTCTCTCTAGAACCACGAGGGAGTGTAACCAAAGGTTTTTACTGTGCTCAGAGGCCACAGGGGTGGTGAAATTAAAGAAACAAGAGAACATTTTTCTCCTCGGTTTTGTTATAAATGATTCTTTGGAAAAAAAAATCCTTCACCATTGCCCTCACTCTGTTATTGGACAAGGTGGACGTTAGGATAGATAAAGAGAAGAAAAGGCGGCAACATTTTTCAGCTTGTGTTGTGGGAATCTAAAGGAGGAGGATATACCAAGGCATTTTGCTTACACTAGAAGTATCTTCTGGACAACTCTTTGAAGGATTTGATACTTTCTTTTCTTTTCTTTTTTTTTTTAAAGTCGGAAAGTTTGCTTCTGTTGTGTTATGTGGGAGAATTCCCATTCATTCTGTGTCTGAGAGGAATAGTTCACAAAGAGGGATTGAGGTGGAAAACAACATGGAGTGGAACTACAGGGAAAGAGATCCCTGCTTGTCCCCAGCAGCTTTTGTTAATCAGGTGCAATACTCTAACATCCTGGAAGGAAGATTTAAACAGCTGCAAGGTAAGAGTTACACCAATCTGGTTGAAAGGGAAATTCCATTTTAATTAACGTGTTTATATATTGTGCTTTGTTTTGATATTTATTTTTTTAACTGAGCTGATACATTTGAATATGTTATGTAGATATCCTTTGAAATTTGTTGGTTTGTGGCTTATAAAAGTTTTTTATTTTAAAAATATTGATAAAATTGTTCTAAAGTCAGCAGCGAACACATATCCTGTTTGTTAAAACAGGAAATATTGAATACTATCAGACTACTTGGTGTGCAGTAGTTGTAGGTTCAGGTGCTTCGAGTGGTAAACAAGCCCCCAAAATACCTTTTTCCTCTATAAGTAGTTATCTGTGTGAGGTCAAACAAAGTCTTCTTAGTTCTGAACTTTTTCTGAGCTCTGTGCAGCAAGAAGTGAGGATGAGATACTATATGGTTCTCAGCTCAGATCTAAAGCAGGCAGGCAGTCTGGCACCTGATCATTGGGCCACCTGTCCTTTCTTATCTTATTACAATACACAGCTCTGTTGCTTACCAAAGCTTGCCAAGTTTGTGAGATCCAGCACATAGAAATCAGAGGCCATGGGAAAAAAATCTTAGGCTAAAACTTAAAAGAGATTAATTTTAAGAGAATCCTGTAACTCCACAAATCCAATTACTTTCTTAACAAACGTCTGGCTTGTGCTAAATAGCAGTCAACATGATTGCATGAATACAGTATTTGCTGTGCGAAGGTTTGTGTTAAGGAAAGTATTTACAGTAGGTGAATGTGTACATATGTGTTTGGTGTGTGAAACTGTCATGTTATTTTTGTGCCTGAAGCTCAGACTATTCCTGGTTGTGATCTGAGATGAAGAACTGCCTTCAAGTTTACTTGAGGGGCAGATCTACTTTCTTTGCAGAATTGACAATCGTGTTGTACGCTAACCGTATTTCACCCCTCACATTGAGCAATATTTACATTATTTCTGGATATTGTAGAAGCAAACATGCCTGCTGTTGAAAAATTTTTTTTTTTTTCGGTGAAGTGTTGTCTAAATAAAACAGTGTCTACATCTCCACCCTCACAACACCACAGGTTTTCACTGGAGATAAGATCCAAATAAGATGGTATCACTTTCTCTAAGGATGGACAAAGGTTACTGCATTGGCTTGAACCAATCATGCACCCTCATTTACAGAGAAGCTGTGGGTACATTCCAACACGTTTCTTCACCTTTCAGCCTGCAACTTAGTCGAATTTATGGGTTCAGAGATCAGCCATCAAACTTGTGTCAACAGGTTTCCTATAACAAATATATAAATATATATAAGATAAATATAATCTGCCCCTACTTTGCTAGTCATCTCTATGCATAGCTGTGTCTTGGATAAATTTTGCCATAAATAAAATGATACGCATATATCCAAATGCACAAACATTTTTCAACACCCACTTGTATTTCCAGTTTGACTACCCTTGCAGCTCATTCTTTGTGTCACTCCCTCATGTTGGATCATGAAGTCTGCTGTAAAGATGAAGTAGTTTTGTGTCATACCTTTAATTTTCGAAATAGTTTTGCATAGCAAACCTTATTTGAAATATTTTTCACCCCACTTGCAGGTTTAAGTTTGTACAATCTTAAATGTGTCTTTTTAGATGCATAGTTCATTTCTGTTTTACAGAATGCTGTAATTATTTCCCAGAAATCTTAGAAAACAAAGATAAATATTTTATCAGATCCAGTACCAGTCCAGCATGAAGTTATATTTAGCATTTTTTGACTGTTGTGTAAATAATGTCTAATGGGTAAACATTAAAATGAGTGTCTAGATGACTTTGGTCAGAGGAAACGGGTTTAATGAAAAACCAGGCCTAATGGTTTGTGCCATAGAAAGCATTTCTGTAGTAGTCTGTTACAGATTGGAGGGAGGTTTGCCTGTTGCCCAGATCACATTATGTATTACGTTACATAGCGTTATGTTGCCTTTTGTGTGTAAAGCGCATTAGAGGAATTCTATACCAAAGTTCAGCCTTTTACTTCAGGCATGAGCTAAGATAAATATGTTTCATTCAGTATCCTAATTCATCAATAAATACACTAAGAATTTGATTTGATTTTTTTTTCCAGGTGTAATCAGTGGCATTGCTTCATCAGTCTTTTTGATGGGAAGCATTCTTGCATTTGTTTCATTTTTACGTCAATGTTGCGCCTGGCTTCATTCAGATATAGCTACAACAGTCACGGTGTGTGCATGCTTTTGGATAGAAATATGTGGTAATCTTTTGTGTGCCTCTTGAACTGCATGCTCCTGTTAATACGGCTACATGCTGTTGAAACGTGTGCCGTGTTGAAAGTGATATACAAATATTAAGTTCAACCTAGTAAGATTGTTGTTACATGAGGGACCAGAGTGCCCAGTCACCCAGCAGGTTCAGATGCTCTCAGGTTAATGGAAATATGTGAAAGGGCCTTTAGACAGAGTGTTGGTCCAAAGGTTCACTGTCTTAGTGACCAGTCAGCCACTGTGGACTTAGCTGGACTGTAACTCAGCAGGCATTAGCAGCATGGCATTGTTTAAACAGACAGGACTTTCCTTTAAAGCCTTAAAATGCACAAAGTGACAAGGTATCCAAACAAAATCTGCAGCATAGGCTACTTTGCACTGAACTGACAGATTTATCAGTGTAGTGTCTAATAATGGACTGTCAGCCTAACACTTTGTTCCTGTGCTAATTTAGTTCTATAAAGACGTGGCCAAGGGTGCTGTTTTGGTTTTTATGTTTGTTTGTTTGTTTCTGGAGGGTGTTCTGTTGTTTTTGCATTGTTAAAAAAATAATTTATACTAAAGAGATCAGTATTGCATTTACTAAAGTTTCAAGTTGGCAACACAATGAATTGAAAGTTGTAACTGGATATTTCTAAAACTTTCACTGAAAGCTCTGCCTTGAGTTGCTTTCAGGTGTAACTAAGATTCATATCAGTGAAGGTGAGAGTTAACCATAGATATATACACACAGGTACATAGGTACAGGCACATTGACTGTCTTTGGTTGTACAGCACAGAAAGACATCATTAGACAACAGTAAAATGATGAATATTGTCCTTTTTACATTGCCTTACAAATGTGGCACCATTTAAGGGGACATACACAGGTTCACCAGGTTCACAGGTTAAATTATAGGATTTATTCCCAAGAAGCATTGTCACAACAAAGACTTCATCAACCAAACACAAATGCCCATACTTGTGCTAAGTTTATTTCTTTTCTCATGGGATTAGCCTCTGTCAGCCTGTATTTCCCCCGTCTTCCCCTGTTATCGCCTGCAGCTGCAAATGCCACACAGAAATGTGATTGAAGGACCTATCACTTCCATCAGCAAGGTAAAAAGGAGAGAAGGTCTCTCTGTCTTTCCCTCCCTGTCAGTTGTAACAACAAACCCGTTAAAGTTGGGAAAGCTTCTAAAGTTGCAAACTGAAGCTGCTAAAAGTGCAAGAATAAGTCATGCCACATGTGGCAAGGCGGCAGTTTTACCACAACCCTACTTTCAAAGTTATAAGTAAAGGAAGGGAAGTTCCGCTTTTACAGGGAGAAATATGTCAAAGCATGTGCATCTGTGTTTCACTCACTTTGTTTTGCACATACAAACCATTTCCACTTCACACATACAAAAAAATACAAAGAAAAAAACAGAATAAAAAACATGGCACAGAATAAACAGTAGCACCTACATTTAGTATAACACCTTGTAGATAATTAACCGCTTAAACTTTAAATTGTTACTTCCTAAGACTGTGGTTTACAGCTGTGGTGAATGTTGACTTCAGAGTTGTAGTAGATATTTTAATATTGAGATATATATATAAACAACACAGAATTTTAAAAAGGCAGCAAAACAATGACTTGTGTGAAAGCACATTTGACCTGTGATGGAAAATTATTAGTGTGTGATTAGCGTGGGAGAGCGAGAACGTGGAGTTCATTTTTATCTTGGTGGCTGTGGTGGTGTGTATGTCGTGTGTTATTTCCCCCTTGTTGCTGAAAAAAACATTTACAAATAAAAACAGCTCCTCCAACTTCTCAAAATGATTGCATTGCTCATGGCACCCCACACGATAGTCACTGCTGATTGATATCACCCACTTGTTTCAGTGCAGAATGGTAACCACTAACCACAAAGCTTACAAGCTCCTTTTGTTTGTGGGAGGTTTTTGTCTCAAAGTACATCATAGTATCCCTTTATTGAGTGCCTTGGGTGTACTGTATAATTTCAAATAGCTGACATGTCAAGCCCTATAGAATTCTGTGCTTCCAGATTAGTTCCAAATGATCTGTGCTCTGCCCTACTATGAATGTTGTTGCTCTCCCTGACTAATTATTTTGGGGAACCTTATTTTTTGTACTTTTCTGTGTTGTGACCTAAAGTTTTATGGCCATATTTACACTCAACGCTGTTTTTGTCTTAAATGTTATCACTATTGCAACAAAGAATGTGAAATGTTTTTTACATATAAGATTCAATGCAAAGTTGTCTATCCATCCATATATTTATTTTTCTTAACTGCTTCCAGTGATTGGTCTAGAGACCATCCCATGTGTTATTGGGCTAGAGACTGGGTATATCCTGGGCAGGTCAAAGGTCTATCATGAGGCTAAAACACAGACAACCATTCACTCTCACATTGACACCTTCAGGCAGCTTAGAATCACTAATTAACCTAACATCAACAAACCTGCCTTTGGACTGTGGAAAGAAGCCAGAGTACCTGGTGAGAACCCACACAGGCACAAGGAGAACATGTAAACTTTACAGAGAAGGTGCAGCAACAGTGCTAACCACCATGGGGTCCTGAGAAGTTACCATGTTACACCTTCATGCAGAATAACTTAAATATACAGCATATTAAACATCCAGTTCTCAAGCATAACACTAAAACATGCAGCCATAAATAAATGTATGCATATTATAGTAATATGTATTTATACATACCCTCCAATAATGATGTGGTTCACAGTTAATTTTCCATTTCCTCTACATTATTCTACATATTTAAGAGCAAGTGAAGAATTTACAGCACAATGATCCTGTGTGTTTGATAATAGATGATCACACATATACAAGGTGAGGAAACTCTGCAGTGTGCATTTGTTGCTTTTGTGTGAAGTGCTTACTGTGTGAAGTTATTTATGGATGGAGTCACTCCTTGTCCAGTGTGCAAAAAAGATGCCACTGGGAGTCCAGAATGCAATGTCATGCAACACAGTGCATGGATGCAGAATTTATTGAGAAGAAGAGTGAGAAACAAAGCAAACTGACCTTTTTTAATCAGAAGGATTATCTCTCCCCATGCTTCGTCTCTATGGCATACAGTACAAACAGACAAGATTTCATGAGTGACAGGGCACAATTCAAGGGTCAGGAGCAGTGCTGGTATGTTGTCCTGTTCCAGTGTCTGTTGTGTAAACACACACAAACATTTCTGACCTTGAATGTGGGCTTATTGTCAGCAGAGGAGCATTACTCTCAAAGTCTTCATCAATAAGGGATGATTACTGTTTTATGGTTATTTTAAACATTTTGTAATTTTGGCTTTATGAACAGTTTATTGACAGACCAAGATGACAAGCCATCCTTGAACACGTGCTTTGCTGAAGCAAATAGGGGGTATCGTGTTCTTTCTCAAACTAAACACGATGTGCTTGAGTGGGAAATTTCCAGCCAAACAGGATTCTGTCTCAGTTACACTGCACACTGCGTGGTCTTTTTTTTTTTGTATTACGGTATCTGCTGATTCACCAACAACACAAATGCCTTTTTGCAATAACTCAAACACTTACTGTGTTTCACTTTGCTATTTATCATTATTTTGTCTTTTAATTGAGACGACATATGACATACCCCCCCCCAGCAAATGGGGGAGAAAACTCATTTATATGTAATGCATAATTCTGTAGGTGAT